>DWJQ01000467.1:0-14257 GCA_018248915.1 Hesperia meskei straton | reverse complement strand
ACATTAGTGCATCTTGCATTTAGTACATCTTGAAATAGTTTTACAAGGATTATAATAGGTAATATAATATAAATAAATGTAATGTATAGCATTTTTCTTTATGATTTTGAACGTTTTGGAGAGTATAAGAGATATTTTTAATATTAACGAACAGAATTTCAGAAGTGTCTTAAACCTACGATTAAATTACGACTTAGTTAAATTGTAGCTACAAGTGTTTATCTAAACATTCAATACTATACGGCGAGTAACCCGGTGGACTATTATGTTGAAAGAGATGGGACAAACTGACAATTTAGGTACAAACGTCAAGTTAGGCTGCTATACTTTATGGGCGGTTGCGGACATCATCAGATGCCCACTCCAGATCAGTTTCATTTCAACTCAATTTAAAATCATAACGGGATCCGGAAGAAGTATTTTCAAAACATTTCGTCGATTTACATGCAGTTCCCTTAATTTTACGAGTATCGTCATTTACCAGTTACTTAACTCCCTAATTCACTATGATTAGAAGATGGCAGTGTTCAATTTTTTAAATGTTTGAATCCTAAATATTCGTGTGGTCGACGATGGCGTGACTAATGTAAACCTAACCTGATGAGGCGATGAAGGCAAGTACTACGACTATGAAGCAACTCTGCCTCATTTGAAAGTCTTCCAGTGACAATTAGGTAATCTTAGTTGCTTTGAGCACGCATCTACTATCCATATCATTAGATCTGTAGTTGTTTTATATGATCATCCCAGACGAAGGCTGTGTCATGCCTTCACTCAAGATTTTTGTTTACGTCTATCTAACTTTTTCACCAGCACCCAGGGCTGACTGGTACAAAATGCCATTACGCATTAAGTCCTTGTATACCCTAGATTAAGGTCTTGCAAAATAAATAATAAAAATAAAATTAAAAATAAAAAAGCCTTTTATTTCGTGCAAATTACAAAGTTACAAAGTTATACTTATAAAAATTTAGAAACCTTATTTCGTTATAAATGTTAGTGTTTATTTTAGTTTATATTTTAATAAGTGATTTTGTTAGTAGTATAAATTAATCTGCAGGAACCCCGGAGTGGGTAAAGGCCTCCTCCAAAGATGACCAAGTGTCCCTATCCTGTGCTACTTGGAGCCAGAGAGGGATAGCTGTTCTTTTTATTTCATCCTCCCAGCGTATCAACGGTTTCCCTCTGGTTCTTTTGCCTAGAGGCCAGCGCCACGTTGTCGATCTGATCGTCCATCTTTGGTCTACAAGTCTCGCAACATGGCCTGCTGCAAAATAAATAAATAAATAAAAAATAAAAAAGTTGCGATTTAAACAAGTGCTCAACTTGACGCAACACAACAGTTTGTGAGCTTATTGCAGGCGTAGGTATATATCTGAACCTTTACGGCTATGTTGCACCTGGAACGCCACGGCATACGGTGCAAAAATGCTAGTTTTTCGGCCTTGTGATTAAGGTTCATTGTAGATTAACGGCGAGAATTTAAAATGTCTTAAGTAAATTTTGGTTACAAGCTGAATTGAACTGTGACCATTATAATAGATTTGTTTTTAGCGGAGAGTGGCAATTAGCCCCGGAAACTCAGGTATGATTGATTGTACGATCTGGTTTCAAAGTTCTTTAGAATATAACGTTGAGAGGCATATCACACACTCAGCCGTTATTTAATATATCGATACCAATCTGCCGGTGTAAGTACTTAATAAAAGTCTCAAGACTGATCTACTAGGTTGTAGGGAACACCTAGGGGACAAAGCTTTTGGTCTGAACTCCCTTAGTCCTAATAATAGCATGCCATGTGGCTAATTGTGTGTGTTACCTAAACCTTAACGCGATCGCCTCATTTGGAAAGGATCTTTATCTAAAACGCTTTCTTTATCTTAAATTATCGTGTTTATCTAAACATACATTTCTATCTAAGACCACCAATCGACGTTCATTAAATATTTTATCCTTTTGGTGTGTTTATCAGTATCCACTTACAGCTATACAACTATTATTTTAATTACACTGAATATTCTATATAGGTACGTAAGATTAATACTGTAAAACATTATTATCTTACCCTGGTATAGTATCTAACGGTACGTATAGTGAATATTTACCTATTATAATATTATTGAAAGAAACCAATGGACTGTTAATTTTTTTCTTACATCTAAGCATCGTTATTAAACTGTCCTTTTAGATGAGCAAATAAAAAGGTTATTATCGGTTCTAAATTAAGTTTAACTGATTTGTAGGTATTATTTTAATAACATCGTTATGGAGGCTACCTCGACTATTGTCTTTTTGCAAACGACCTTATAAGGTTAG
Organism: Hesperia meskei straton; assembly: GCA_018248915.1. NCBI lineage: Eukaryota > Metazoa > Arthropoda > Insecta > Lepidoptera > Hesperiidae > Hesperia > Hesperia meskei. Next base: position 11,941 of record DWJQ01000467.1, on the reverse strand, counting down.
GGAGGTATATAATTTTGGCCATTATTAAGAAAGTATCTATTCGAAAACAAATTACATTGGTTTGTATTATAAATTGGTTTATAATTATTTTAGGTTACTCAAATTAGGACATCATAGGATTGGTTTTCTAATTGGACTTACATATATACATTTGCACTAAATTCGTCCTCGTGCCATATTAAAAAAAATCGTGGATATTTTTCTTTTACGTGAGAACATACAGCAATGCTAACGACCAACGGCCGCAGACAGGGCGTTGATGACAGGCGATACATGACTTTGTCCACATTAACAGTAAAACCGTCGCGCTGTTACGATGATTCGCGCAAAACAGACACTACCGTGAGCAATGGCGATCTTGGGCGCCGTTCGCAATTGACGTGTTAGGCCTACGCGTGCAAACGTGTATGCGCGCTCGCGTCACTATGCGACATCATGAAGGTGCCGCAATGCACGCAGGGGCGATGCAACGGATCCTCTACGAATACATTTGTCACTTATACCTCGGTATTTGGGCTGTTTTTCCGAAAAATTGTTGTTACATATTTAGATCAACTAGTCTCTTGTCTATGTCACGTCTGAACTGCACAAAAGTGAAAAACGTAAAATGAACAGAATCAACTACATAGGTACTAAACTAATTTCTTCAACAAAAATTTTCATGGCAATGGCGATTTGAGACGACTTGAGGACACTAAATAATTAGATCGTAGTTGTATAGGACAAGGCAAGGCAGCTGCGTGCATTGCGGCGTGCAGCGAGCGCGCACACCTTTGCTGTACCGTAACGCGCGCGCACCACGCCGCGCGCCTCTGGGCTGGCGGCACTCGCACGGACTCCGGACGACCGATGTATTGATCCACTACACCACCGCCCGCCCAAGGGAGAGTCCACATTATATTGCGTCGTGTCGAAAACTTTGATCAGCCGGCGTCGATCAGACAGCTCCGTGTGAACACTGGTTATTACTATGTTAACGCAACGACAACGCTCGCGTCAACGCAACGCCCCATGTGGACGCTCCCTTAGTCTACTATGGAGATTACAGACAAGTCTCCATGCCTGCTCATTTTCAAATGCTTCAACAGCAATGTTTGACAAATATTTGACACATTTGGTGTACAAAATGTAGCAAACTATTCAAATACGACGATATTGAAACATTTACAAATTAGCAGTGTTGGGCCCCAGATAACTCGATTACACCGATGTATCGATTCTTAACGGTTTCTACTCTTGAACCACACGGTGTGATGTCGTTGTTAGTGTGGGCAGTTGGTGTCACGTATCAAATTAATTTAAACAGTTTCATACATACATCAATAAAAACATTATAATTTTACTAAAGTTGTTCGGTTAAAATAATCGGTACTCGATTATTGTTCGTGACGTTACCAATAAAATTTAACCAACACTCATACACATATCAGTGTGAAGCAACATTTACATACATACATATGTTAACAATATATTTACACATTCCAACAGAGTAAGACTATATTATCTAAATCCTGGTGTAGAAAGCTATATTGTGCAACTAATAGTTTGAAGCGAACACGTTGGAGTCTACGGGGAAGATGTGTTAAATATGTAAATCGTTCGTTTGTATATCTGTGATGCCAGTATCAAGAGAAGTTTGACTTACCATTGAGCGCTTAATTATATTGATTTAGTAAGAGTTTTTTGATAACTTCATGCGATTTAAATACAAGTTCTTATTAGGTCATTCATCAAGTAGATATTATGTCAATTTCATCTAAATGGTCTAGGATGGTAAGTAGATATAAAATTAGTGCAGGGGTTTTTCAATTACCATCCATATACCACTAACATATCGAATGAGATTTGTTGTTCTACGACCGGACTATCCAATACTGTCTGTAGAAATATTCTTCCTATTAATATTGGAAAACTTGTCTCTTTTTCACCAAAGATCCCTCCAATAGTGATTGTTCGTTGCACGTATAGCTTTCTAACACCACGACACCACAATTTATACATTCATAAAAATAATAACACAATTACTTAACGATACATTCACAAGGAAACAACCTTATACAAAATCGACATCACATCGACGTGGAGTGCCCCGCCCAGTCACAGAGTAATGCAATAATGTCTACCCTGTACGCGTTAATAACTATTTTAACTTAAATATACATTAACCAGTTTCTATGAGATTACATTCGAACGTATGTCCGAACGTTGTGCTGATGAGGGGCCAGCGTTGGCGCAGCCTACACCGCTGCACATTACAAACGGGGGCTAAATAGAGTAATATTAAATATTCTCAACGTGCGTCAACATTTAATACAAGTGTGCTAACTTTTACTTTAAAATGGGTAATATTTCTTATTTATTATTTAGAATATAGTCAGTTGCACGAGACATTTACATTGAATGTCTGTACTGTGCAAATATTTTAACTCTGTCATTCTGAAGTCGGCTACAGTAGTGTTGCTCTAGTTTTGAGATATACGGACCGTTCAATACGGACCTCACTTTAACTCACTGAATCGGCTCAAGTGTTTCGGCTCGAGACTGATCTCGTATGTACGACTACTAGCCAAATTCAGAATGCATCATCGAGTTACTAGCACTATATAACCGTGTTTATAGCTCCAGTATTAGCTACGCCAGCATTGGCCGGACCAGAGCTAGACGAATTACTTTAACTATTCAATAATTTAACTTTAAGTTATCTACGAGTTATATTCATGGCATCGCCACCTAGCCTAGCGTAACCCGAATGAGACGGCGACCCCCTAGGTCGTCGCCGTGAAATAAACCGTAAACTATAACATTGGATTGTGGGGACAGCGACGAGACGTGACGCCATTGTTTTAATACTAACAGTACTAACTCCAATACGAATACCAACACGCTAACATTGAGACTGAATCGCGTTGCATCTCGTCCCGTTCACAGGTCAACATACATACAACCGGTACCGTCGGCGTAAATTCGTTTATGTTCAATACAATCATAATAATAAATATATCGTATCATACATATTTTGATAAAACTCGAAATAACTTTTATTCACATTAACGTTACCTATTTAGAATTGTATTTAATAGCTAGATACAAAAAAAATATTAGTGCACGGTGTTACGAGATCGCGTATCGACTAGATTAGATTGTATACTGTTGCCGGGAGCTCTGCGGGGAAACCCGCGCGGTCACTTTGGTGTTACGCAGTTCATTAAATTTCTAAAGTATTGTGAATAAATCGCGAAGTTGGGCGCATTGTTCGGAGAGGTGATACAGATGACAGCGATTGTTCTCTCCGGGGACGGTAGCGGTGCCCGCCTTCTGCGGCTGCTCGTATCGTCCAACGAGGGCCACGCGACGCCGTCCGTCCGTCCGTCCGGCCGGCCGTGACGCGTCACGTTAAAGCTTCGTTAACGAATACGGGAGCTCAATTTGTTATACGCCTATCTAATTTGCAACTTCTACTTGAGCCTCGCGTCCGAAGTCCGGCGAGCTCGACGCGTCCGGGACCTCGTCACCGCACAGTACTTAACGCTACGTAAAACGATGAGTCCACTTACATAGGGGGCGCGCGCGCCGCCGCCGCGGGCAACAGAGATAAAGAGTAAAGCGTATCGATTCCGAACGAACACTACAACACGAACATAGGGCGCGGCGGCGGCGCGCGCCGCTCCAGTAACACTAGTAGCCTATAATAATCATCAGTCATATCGTAATATACCTGTGCATAAGTTCAATTATTATTTACATTCGACAAGTAAACCTGTGCACGCGCGGGCCGCATCAGGCCGCGGCCGTTGCGAAAATCCGCCGACCGCGCGGGCGTGCCGGTCGACCCGGCGAACGCGTCGCGGAACATCGAGAAGAGAACTCGATCGATGACGTCGATCATTCGACTATGTACAGAGTGAGACGGGTAAGATATTCGGGGCGCTGGCGGATTTTTGCAATCGGCTGTGTGCAGGCGGGACGCGGGAGCGGGCGCGGTCCGTGGTTACGTGTTGCGAGCGGTGCGGGCGAGTGCGGGTCAGTGCGTGTACTCGGGGAAGACGGCGGCCAGGGAGGGCCGCTCGCTGCCGGAGCTGCGCGGGGAGCGCGGGGAGCGCGGGGAGGGCGGGGAGGGGAGGTACTCGCGCGACGGCAGCGCCTCCTCACTCGCCCACCGGGCTAGCTGTTGTTGAGCTTGAATAAATTCATCACTAGAAAATGATAGAGAAGAGGAACGAGGAGTCGAGGCGCGTCGCTCGGTGGCGGGCTCCTAGCCTATGACTCTTCGTCGATACAATTTTGCCAAAATTTATTTTTGTATTCGGATTTGTTATCTTTAGGTAAAGTGTATTCTTTCGACCACTGTTTCTCACACAATTCGTCCATCAGATGATCTTTAATCTTGTGTTTTATACTTACATTGCTTAATTTTTTTTAATTCACATTGCCAATTCGATAAGGGACTTGTTTTTCAACACGAATTTCAATTTCTATATGTACTTGTGAGTTGGTGAATCAAATTTCTTTAACTCGTACCGTTCTTTTCGGGGGAGTAACGTAATGAATTGTTTTGAAGCTAATAATTAAAATCTGTTTGTGTCTATTATGTAAACGCCTCTGTAATAAGGCTAAGGAGCCCGCCAGCACATTTGTAATACATGTGAGTAGTTATTAGTGCTGTAAACAAAATAGTTAGTTAAAGTGTCACGTTTAATTAATAAAGATACTAACTTTAACTAGTAATTATGATTATGTTGTAACAGGCTCATAGACTATAAACGTGTTGGAACTATTCATGAGCACTAACTTTATCTGTGATGTGTTCGCTAACGAGTATCGAGTAGTATCTGAATGGTCGCTAATCGTATTGAACTTGAAGCCCCTTTTAAAGCAATCGTGAATAAGCGATTTAGCAGTTACCTATATGATATTTAGTGCACACTTGTTACAAGATTGGCAAAACTAGTGATTGATTGACGGTAATTTGATCAGAGTATACGGAAGGCAATTAATAATATTTATTGTTTACCAAATTAAGAGCCGTATCACAATAGGTTATATTTCGAAAATTTTGCCGCTATTATTGCCATAAACAATGTTGTTCATTTAATTTTCCATTTTTAAAAGCTCGGTTGCCATGACAACATTGCGGTACGCGCAAAGCGGTGGAAAGCCGTTATTCGATCGAATGTGCAAAATATGAGTGTTGTGTATGAAAGCATGAATACATAGACTCGGTCATTCTACTTCCATAATTCCATACACTGGAGTTAGTTCGTACAGTCCGTCGCCTAGGGCGGACGTGTTTATTACGTCTCTTCACCAAAATACTCAACGCTGCCCTAAGGATTGATTAAAATTACTTAATTGTAGATAGATAAATCATTAAGCATCTAAGGAATATACTTAGATATGTACATAAGTGTATTTTTTCAATTGAATCTAAAAATATATACCGTTAAAATGTGTACACTTTGTTTCGTTAGACGCGCGCCACGTAGCAATACGGCTCTTAATAGTAGACAGAATTAGTAATCTAGATTACTAACCTTTAACAAGTAGGTATCCCGAAGCCAGCGAGACAGTAGAGGACGGAGCGGCTTATCATACATCTTTACCATTACCACACTACATACATATGCGGTCCAGGTAAAGTTGACGATGATAATGTTTACCTAGCCAGAAATCAGACAGGGGGATCTATTGGATAAACTTTCGATGCCAAGTGACTATTTAGAGAGGATGTTTCACTCCAAAACCTTTAAGTGTCTATTTTTAAATTTCTTTATGCACACACTTGACTTCACTTGACTTGGGGAGTAAGCTGGTGAATGCGTGACGAGAGCGTTACGAAAAGTGTGATCGGACGAGACGAACGGAAGTTGAGAGGGAGATAGATATAAGTTTGAGAACATAGAAACGTGAACATAGAAGTACGTTTCCTATATTGCTGTAGGGGCAAGAGAGAGGTGCGAGCATACATTTTCTTTGTCTCCTTCTCTCACAGCCAATTACCTTTCATATATCTAAGTCATTGTGCAGGTCTATTGTCTGTATTACACTGTAGGAGCCTTTAATTTATAATTATTTAAATATACCTTCATAAAGATGGAAGTAAAGAAGTTTTACTTCAGTAGTCTGGTGAAAGCACACGAATATTATTCTATTAGCATATATTGGCCCTTGTAATTATATACAAGTTCACTTAGTACAAATTTACCAGTAATAAAAAGTTATGGTAAACATTAACCATAGATGAAACTTGTTTATCCAAGAGAATGGGATATCATTTACGTCAAAGGGATCGGCTAGGAAAATGATATTGGATTTGAATATTGAATATGTGCCATGGCGTTCTGCTCAATTTCAACTGCTTCTTCTGTCTGCTAAATTTTTTATGAATTAAATTAAGTTTACCTCGAGGTCAATACCCTGACGATAATCGCCGCGTCGCTGAACCACTAGTCGCCCGAGAACGTCGTAAGTGTCGGGAACATAGACGTAGAAGAAAAGTATAGATCTCTGGTGAGCGAGGCTAATATGAGACAGCAAGAGATCTTACGATTGTATGTGACACAAGAACAACTTATTCAGCAAAGTAATTCGCTGTCCTAGAAACCGGCACGCAAAACGAGACAGGAAATAGTAACGATGTGTCTACATTTCACGTCATTAGCGTAAGTCGCTCCTTCCGTTGTGCGCTCGATGCCATGGGTCTATAGTCTTCTACGTGTACGTTCGGTAACTTTGTCGGGGCGGGGTCTCACCTCTCGCTGTCGGGCGCGTCGCGCAGCCGCTCCGTGTCGGCGGTCTCGTAGAGCGCGTCGTCGTCGGGCGGCGCGCGGTGCGGGTGGTGCGCGTGCGGCGCGTGCGGCGCGGGGAACATGTGGTGGCGCGCCGAGCCCCGGAACCGTCCGTAGCCGAACCGCGCCTCCTCCTCCGGCCCCAGCCGGCGGCAGCGGCTGCTGCGACGCATTCCGGGTTATTTGGGACCCCATTGCGAGGTACGGTTCGGACTTTTTATCCGGCTTCAAAGAAGGTGGTTCGATTGATCGTATTTTTTTTGTGTTACCTCATAATTTATTACTTCGAGGTGTCTTTTAATAATCCTTTAAAATGCGTGTTTAGTTGGCTTCGACTACGTTGATGATGTTCTCATTTTATTACATTTCGATGTTGCCCGTGTCTTTGTCGATGCTGATCACTGTGTTCGATATAATATTACAATATCCATTGAAACGATACTTTTTTGTGGTTTGCGACCGCTGTTTGTAAATTATGTAGGTATGTTAAAAGCTTGTCCAACACTTTTTATTGGTGTATTTAAGGACAGTATAAAACATTATTTGCGAAGTATACGTTGATGGATCATAGTCAAAGTTAGCATAAGCCCGAAGCATCGCAGCAGACGAATCAGAACACTAGACAGCATGAAGGTAATACCAGTAGCGCAAAGATCACAAAATCATCATTTATCTGACAACAGTCCACGGAAGCTGATGAGATGACAATGAGCATGGTGAATTGCATGCAACTTTTAATTTGTGTTTTACAAGTCAGAGAAAAATTAAATGACCAACATTTTATTTGCCCTGTTATAACGCCGACTGAGCCTTTAGTCCAAATGGACATTTCAGTTCAACGACATCCTCAATACACAAATTTCCCTAAATACCAAAATATTTAAAAACTTACGATGAAACTTCTCCCGGTTCGATCCTGTAATGTCTTTCGGCTTCGGTTTCGGACATTCTGATGTCCTCCGAACCGGAGGGACTCATGTGTCTGCTGGAGTGATGTTCGAGTTGTCGGATCAGATCTTCCAAATTCCTGATCCTAATGGGTCCACATTGCGGGCCCTCGTCTTCTTCCTCGTCGCCAGCGCGCTGTCTTCTAAGTTCTGCCTCGTGTATTTTCTCAGCGCTCGGGGCTCGTTCTCTCTTATACTCATACTCTTGAAGAGCTCGCAGATCACCGGACCCTACTGCGGCTCCCGCACTCGCTCTCTGAGCTGCCGCCGATTTCAATGCCACTATTATATTTTCATGGTATCCGTTCAAATCCTGAAATGAGCATATTGGACCATTTATATAACGAACTTTACATAACGATTTCATCAATTAAAAGATGTCTAAGAATTTGATGTTATAATAAGCAAGAAGAACAAGAATTCCTTACAAAATACTTCAGTGAAATTTATAAAAATCACATTATTTACCTTGCTTATTACCTTAAATTTATATTCCATGTCGGCGACGGCCCCGGAGGGCTCCTGGCCGTCGGACTGGCTGCCGGCCTCCAGCTGCTCGGACTGCGAGTCGTCGCCCCACTTGTCCTTGCCGTCCACGGCCCCGTACCCGTGTTTCTTTAGTATTCCTTTTTCAGGCAACTTCGCCATCGAGTTCGGAGCTACGTCTATAAATGCTATGTCCTCTTCTCCTGAAAAGAAGTCATAATTATATTCCTGTTGACCTTGGATATTTAAACCTAGATAACATTGCCAGCTTGCAATTAATGTTTCTTTAGAATTTGGTAAGTATTTAACTTTCGCTTAGTTAATGTACAAAATCATTACCTCTGTGAGTTTTATTGTGGTATGATATTGAACTAATTACTTTTTTATTTTCAAAATATACTTACCAGAATGTGTCGGCTCATCCTCGCTTCCAGAGTGCACTCTTTTCATTTGCTTATGATCCCTGAAACGTAATAAAATCCAGAAATACAATATAAGGTTACAAGATCATATCAAACGAAACAAATAGCAAGAATGGTTTGCTATCGTGCTCATAGCGTATTTCACTTTTCTAAGTTGGGAAACTATTAATCAAATGAATGCATGTTATGAATGTTAAAGCTTTCAAACCATAAAGTAAAATGATTTGTCTAGATGAAATCGATTGAAGAGATATGGGTGGGAAAATTGGAGATATAGTAAAAGTAAAATAAATTAATTTGTAATTGGTGAAATTTTGTAATTTCCAATTGGCAACTCACGGATATCTGCTAGTGGTGCCACCTCCTGACATGTGATTCCCCTGTCTGAAGATCACTCGCTGGGAATCGCCGCGGCTGAGAAATTTGGAATTGCCTCTTAATTTTGGAGTCGTTTTTTCATTTGCACAATACAATTAGATATTATCAAATATTTTTTTCCATCAAATCAAGATTTGATTAACAAATTAAATTCATTTTCGGTAAATTAGAACCGATTTAATAAATATCAACTTGATCACGACTGAAATGAAGGTTGGATGTGTTTTGATTTTTATTTTATGCTAATTGGTTACAATTGAACATGAGTGATATTCAATTTTCTAATTACTACTCTATGAAATCATTACAGGTACAAAATTATTGAATAAAATATAATCTGGATTGGAGATTTAAATGTGTACTGCATGAAAAAGAAGCGTGTTTATTGAACGCGTGAATATAAATGTGTGAATGTAGTTAGTCACACTATTATCACACCACTCGTGAGTATAGCAAGGATTGCTTGCAAACTTCTAAGTCAAAGCATTATCGAATGTAAGCTTAGTGTAGGAAAAGCGATATTTGTGTGCACAAAAGACTTGTGGGCGTGAGACGCATTTTCCGCGCCAAGCTTTGACGTACCTTAAGAGGTTTCTGTTTGAGTACACCAGTTCCGTTTAGAAGAGAGAACAAAAAAGTAACTTTGAAGAATTTTAAACAAGGTCAAAATAATGGGTGGGTAACGTATTCTAGATGTTATGAAAAGGCCAATATCTTCCAGGAGCGGTAAATTTTTTTGTCAATCTAGATTACGTTCGGAAGATAAATTTAGGGGTATTCAAAAAATTATCTGCCAAATGATGACCTTTTCAGTTTTAGCAAAATCGATGTCACTGTGCAATTATTGCATTTTATTTCTTCTTCGAGAGTCATCATTTTGGCAAATATTGAAACGTAGAGCCAGTGTGGTTCGGTGTGAGTAGAAGTCAAAAAATAAACTATGCTTGTAGGAGGAGTTTTAAAAACAAATTAAATACTGTTTAAATACTCAGTAACAATTAAAAATAGAGTATTGACTTAAAATAAACATAATGAAGTGTTTAGTTAAAAGTGAGACCAGAGTAAGTACAGTAACGGGTAGTCAGTAAGTTACTTGTTTATATATTCTAAATAACATGAAGTTGTTGATAATTCTTATTCATAGAAATGATTCTCACCTGAATGTGTTATTGAAGGAGTGCATCTTGCCTCCATCGAGGGAGATGTCCTCTTGTGAGTTGTTGGAGGTCGTGGAGCCCCCGGCGAAGCTCTTGGCGATCGGTTTCTTCACGTAGGGAGGGTCGTACTTCGGGAGCGTGCTCTTTTTCCTGATGCAGGCGTGGCGTGGGAACGCACACTCAGATCAATCGATTACGTTTACAACAATGAGCACAAGGAATCGAATATGGAATCGAGAACACCTCCAGATTTAAAAGGGATCACAAATTTTGAATTTGTGTTTTCGTTTCCGATTATCATGAGAGATATTCGAACTGAGGAGGGAATGGAAGCTGACGTGAACTTTGTTCCATGTGAGAATGTTGTTGTTCCGTTATTGAACGTCATTTTTTACATCTCTTACAGATCAATTTAATGCATTGAAAATGATAGTTATATTGGAAAATGGTAATGAAATTTTGGAACAGGGTTACAGAGTTGAAACATCACAATTATTTGGATGTTTGAATTCCATAACATAACAAGTTTAAAATGTTTTTGATGTTCATTAGTATGTGTGTAATTAAAATTATTTACATGGTCAGCTTTCACTCCTACTCCCACATTTAAAATTGAATTTAAAAACCTTGTTAAGGACCATCATGGTGTTGATGTATTTGACTAAATTAACGTAAACTGTAATGTAGTATATTATACTATTTTAGTAGCAATAAAATATTATGTTTGGTCATTTTTGCTACAAACGATACTAATAATATTATCTGAATTGTATCCATCAACACCATCATAGTGGTATCCAAGATCTCAATTTAATTGGAAAGACTGGCGCTTTTGGATATCTCAATCAATTCAAATATTGATTTAATTTTTGGAAAGTACATTAATTTATTAACTTTTCGTTTCATTCCTCATGGGAATTGATGTTATGTGGAAACATAATCAAAAGATTGATCTTAGCTTAAGTGATTATGGTCTTTTTTCATTAAAAATATATTAAACTGCGAATGCTTAGCAGTGCAAACATTTGAAATGTTTTGAAACACATTCTCTTATGTTTTAGGAATCGATTTTTGTTTGAAAAAATAATGATTCTAAACAGAAGATCAAAATTAATATTCTTAATGGAAAATGACCATGAATTCTTAAATATAACAATAGGCGTTGCTAACTAGATAGATAGCTGCTTGAAAGAAGAATCCGTGCATCGCACATTCGCTTCTCGTGCAAAGGTTAACATGTAGGTATGTAGAACTTGGTGGTAATGGCTGATGAATGTGAATTCAGAGTTGAGCGTTCTATATCTTCACGTGTTCATAAACATTTTGAAGTTAATTAATGAATTAGAGGTACAATCCTCGCTATGACTTAAAATTGCTGGCCATGCCATCCACTCGATGATGTAATGATAGTAATTCTAGCGCGAAAAGTCGATTCTGTGGTTAAAGGTAAAATTTAATGCATTCTCTGAGTGGGTGGCGTCGACCTGTGGGAAGATATAGACGCGACCGCGCCGCCGGGGACTGTCGCGGGCGCCCGGCGGCGGTCTCCGAGCAAGAAAGGAAACGAAAACGAGTCACAGTTCACATAAGCCAATGCATACATCCAAGAGCCCAGAATCTTAAGGGTTTGAGTCGAGGTGTCGCTCGAGTACAACGTGGAAAGCCTTGACGGCATGCAGCGAGGCGGCCGGACGGCGCCGCCTCGCACGGGCGAGTGGCGCGTGTGCGGTGCGGGCGGGCGGGCGCGGGGCGCGGGGCACGGGGGG
>DWJQ01000466.1:0-14258 GCA_018248915.1 Hesperia meskei straton | reverse complement strand
CCGCCTCTGCACACGGCGAGCTAAACAAGCTTCCTGTTTCTTGTCGCTTCTACTTTCAAGATCATTCATGGCAAATATGTATTTGTTGAAGCAATGCATAGTTAGACTTTTGAAGTGTTTATGAAAAACAAACTTCGAATAACTTCATTTTATCCTTTCTTTTCTTCCTCTTGGTGCTTTACACATAACTTTATTGATTTAGGTAACATCAAGCTTATTCACAAAGTTATAAGTGTTTTGCATAGTATATCTACTTATTACCCGAGTTCTAACATTTACATAATTATTTATTGTAAATTTTCCTCCAAATGTTTTAATACCTGTCATTCCCACGCATAGTGCTAATCAGTAAACAATTTTTTGATATAAGAAAAACGCGCTATTATATCGTATATATTATAAGGTGTGCTCCCGACAGGAACGAGCTGTTCCAGTACATCGACGAGAGCCTGCAGGAGCAGTGGCTGCTGGGCTACATCGAGCTGCTGCACCGCCACAAGCTCTACAACGAGGCCACCGAGGTCAGAGCGCCTTTTTACTTATAGTAGACTAATATTGTGTCGTTTAGTCCGGCAATGAGAGTCATTTACCGTCGAGTAATCCGACTGGCAGATTGCCCCCAAAATAAAAGTTGGTCCTTCGAGCAGCATCAGTGACAGCGGGCGGGTGTCGGCAGGTGGTGCAGTGCGCGTGGCTGAGCAGCGTGTGGGCGCTGTCGCAGCAGTCGAGCTCGGTGGCGGCGTGCTGCGGGCGCTGCGGGCGGCGCACGCGGCCGCGCGCCGCCTGCGACCGCTGCGCGCCGCGGCTGGCGCCCGACCTGTGCGCCGTGTGCCGCCGGCTGGTGCGCGGCCTGTACGCCTGGTGCCAGGGGTGCTCGCACGGCGGCCACCTGCACCACATGCGCCGCTGGATGCAGACGCACGCGCTCTGCCCCGGCGGCTGCGGCCACCACTGCCAGCTGCCCTGACCGAGCGGCGACAACATGCCAACGCCCTGTACTATTTTTAACCCCCGACGCTGACTTAAGTTTGACCTGTCTGCCTCGTGGCGTCTTAGCTCTCAAACGGATTCACCGATTTCAATGCGATTTTTTTCATTCGAAAGCCCATTTCCTTGCAATCAGTCCAGCGGTTTGAAGAATATCAGTTGTTTCCCAAAATGATGTACAGTTATAGATGGCATTCAGTGAAAAATTATCAATGGAGGAAATTTTATTGACATAGATGAAAATGACTATGATATTATTATACTTCGGGGGTTTTAAAATTTCAATCAAGTCATAAATACATAGGTTGTAAAAATGGTGCTCAGATAAGGTGTGTAAATACGTAGATATTAATTATTATTCTAAAATTAAGATAATCATTTCATCTCGAGAATTATAACGAGTTTTTGTCCATAATTATTTTTATTTATAGGTACCTAATATGTGATCATCGTATAACAATGACATTAAGCGTAAAATGGTTGTTATAAATAAATTACAATTTATACATTTGTACTGTCTGTAGACTGTATTGTTTGTACAAACATACACCTGAAAATTATTATATAAAGAGGAAAAAAACAATATATGACATTAATATGTACATTATTTTATTCGATTTACGCATTAACATAACTTAGGCTTAATATATATGATTCTACAAATAATTTATTACAAATATAAGTAAACAAATTGCTGTTGGCAGTGAACATTATGCAGTCTAAAGGAACGTTAACATGGAATGTAAAATTGAAGTTACAAATATTACAATAGACAGCAACGTAAAACCTGAGTAAAGGTATGGGATTAAAAGGTATGGCATTTAACGTTAAGGTTAAGGCTTTAAACGCTACATGAGTATGTCGCTTGTACTCTGCACATAAAAGTAAAAGCGCAGGACGTTTCAGTTTAATTCATGAAGATATGTTGCAATGCACTTTTTATTACATTTTGCATCTTGGTAAAAAATTGCAGATGTACATTTGATTTTATTAGTACAAAAGGTATAAAGGTACTAAGGTTTAAAGGGAAGACTACAAAGCTACAGATATTATTACAAGAGTATAAGTTGGTTCTGTTTATGTACATGCTGTCGGTGATGGTTGTGCCCCGGACGGAGTCTTCTGTAATGGCCAGAAATGTGAACCTCCACTTAGTATCTCCATGTGTATTGTGAGTAGAAAAAGTAACTTAGTGGGGAAGTTTTTGCCGCTTCCCCCTTTCTCCTTGAGGCATTGGCGTAGCTTTACGCTGAAAAATGGTGTGTTAAAAGCCAATTTCGGAAAAAAGTGTCATTTGAAAGTGATGACCCGAATAGCGAAGAGTTATAAACGCTCTCCTAGGCGCCCCGGGCGCCATATCATGCCATGCGTATGCCAAATCATGATCAGGTGTACCATTTTGTGTGTAATGCAAACTTGGATACTTTACTGATTGATTTTCAATATTTCCATCTGATTAAGCGCCGCCATGCAGCAACAAGGTACTGTTTTTGTCGATATTGAAGCACTGGTCGTTATTCTCCGGCTGGCTGTCAGGGCTCTTGCTCCTGCAGAACGCTGACAAATTGACGCGAATCAGGGCAAAAAAAATTAGCTGGCGTCCAGTTTATTTATATTGTGAAGATCATCGTGGTAGGGCGGCGGTCGGGCGGTGGGGGGCCGGCTAGGCCAGCACGCAGCAGCGGGAGGCGCCGGGCCCTGCGCCCCGCGCGGGGGGCTCCGCGCCGCGCCCCTTCTGCTCCGACATGGTGCGGATCAGGGTCAAGAAGGCCTGGGGAACAGTCCTACTTTAACTACACACCCTTCGATCAACGAGTACCAATCGATCGAAATATACAACGCACAGACCTCTCGGTCATTTATACTTTGTAATATCATTGACTAGCGGTCCGCCCGCGGTTTCACCCGCGTGGATCCCGTTCTCGTGGGAATATATGCATGTATTATACATAAAAACCTTCCTCTTGAATCACTCTACCTATTACAAAAAACCGCATCAAAATCCGTTGCGTAATATTAAAGATTTAAGCATACAGACAAACAGACAGACGGACAAAAATAGCGACTTTGTTTTATACTGTGTAGTGATAATAATTAGGTACACTGTTACGGAACGAAATCAGTGTCTTGGGTATAATCCTTCTATTTTTGTTTGCCCAAATAATTCCATTAAAAAAATTTAACTTACAAAAAACCGATTTTGATATAATTATTACCTGTATATTTATGTAGTGCAGTATTATAATGTTCTGTCAATAATGTTATACTAAGGGTCAGTTCACACAGACCGGCTCGGAGAGCATCAGCTCGCATTTTTTTCACACAGATCGGATCGTATACGCTTGGAATTGGCCGGAGCAAACCTGCCAACTCTTTCGCATAGACCGAGAAAGAGCAAGCACTCAATCGGAGCCGGTCGGCTCCTCTTATTATTTCGCACTAACGCGTTCAGGCATTCCTAATGACAAAATAAGTGCACATACAAAAATAAACCATAATACAAATTACAATTACTCAAAACTCTGTTTTAATCGTGATAAAAATCTGCTCTCCTCTCCGAGCCGATCTATCTGAGCGGCCCTTAAAGTGAGAATCAATCATAACTACCTGTCGCATCTGTGTTTATATTTTACGTCGTATATGTGTAACGGGCCCACAATCAAGTCTAAAAAAGTGGTATTAAATTCCTATCCGGAGTGGATAATCAGATACTGATTTTTTAGGGAGGCTGTTAAGGTGGACAATAAATGAGTAATGAGACAAATGTTTGTTTTGCAAATTCGTATATTTGTTGCTTATCTTCAGTATAAAGTAGGGTGCCTGATTATACATTGCGTACATACATACATACAGACATGTTCCGTAACTAAACACTAACCTAGAGGACATCTAGCGACGAAAGGACACGTTACAGGAATACGACGGCTCACACCTCCGTATTAGTCTATTGTAGTTACACAAGGTCCTAATAATAACCTGGATATAAAATGATACCACCTACACTTGCATTGTTTATTATGCTACACAGGAACACGCACGCAACTCCGACCTCATCGTGTGTGTGTGCCTAAGTTAGATCTCAGTCAGACAAAAATATTTAGATATACCTAATAACATAAGTATTGTATAAACTATAATATATTACATAATATTTGATAGAAATCTATTACCGTTATAAAACACGATCGCCTGGAATATATAAAATCTAGACCGTAGGTACCTAGGCAGAGTCTAATAAAGTGATGAGAACGGTACAAACGTCGCGCCGCTCGCGAGTTGATTCGCGAAACGGCAGGTAATAGTTCGGCAGCCAGTAACGCGTCCCCGAGACGATCAAGCGCACTTGACCAGTCTACGTGATTGAAGCGAATATTGATCGTTTCCTGCGTTGACTTGACACGGAAAAGTACGTGTTTTCGGCTTGACCATAATTGACACACGTGAGACTTGTCAAGTGCGCTTGATCGTCTCGGGGACCCAACGTACGCCATAGATTAATGTGTAGACGTACGCTTCACTAAAAATAATATCTACCGGCGAGTGCACAGCACACATACACGGTACACATTCCGACACGCGAGAACACAGTTTGGTGCCTTTAAAATGTACGTGTTGGTGAGAATGAACCAATTTAATGTGTTTTTATACGTTTGAGAACTTAACCGAACAAGGAGAGCGACAGCACGAGGCCGATACGAACACAATTGCCCAACATACATTTTTGCATTGTCATTTACCTAATATTTCATGTAACATTCAAAATATTCTAGATACATAAATTAAAATAATAGTATGCAATCCACAATACTATGTTCAGTATTGAAATTAAAAATACTTCTGGATCGAGTTTTCTCTCGAAGCATCGACAAGCCATGCCCATGTATGCTCGAAAACTAACAAACACATAAACGTTGTGACGACAATTCAGCTCTAATGTCATAAATAAGTCGGCGACCACGCTGACCAATCTGCGAGCTACGGGGGCAGATCTGTGAGAGCGCTTTATACAGCCCACACTGTTCAAATTTTTTAAAAGTCTAGTAATGTCCATGGGATTGTTCAGCGAAGCCGTTGGAAGGCCTCTGTGTATTTGTCTGATCATGAACGTCAGCGCTATCCATAACGATAAACAAAATGTTCTCCGACCCCACTTCGACTCACGATATTTGTATAGCTAAGGAATTCATCAGTGAACATGCACCGAGCACATTGCACATACAACATGGCCCACCGTGGGCCAGCATGCCCGCGGGCCGCCTGCCGAGCGTGCTCACATTCACATTCTAAGCGCGGTGTTCATAGAAGCATCGAAATACACTCGATTACAATACATTCATATTATACAGTAGAGAAAGTTACAATTATTTACTATTACTAACTTCACTGTCTGATTTTTCATAAAAAAATTGATGTGAATAATTCTACCTTCCTTCTCTCGAAAAATATATTTTCATACGTTATAAACGAATAGGGAATATGCATGATTTCTTCTAGTCTCTAATTATAAAATTATATTAAATACCGCAATAAATATAATGTTAATAAAAAAGGCATTTACTTATTTTAGATTGTGCCAGGTGGTGACGTCATCATTCGCCATTTACTTTGCATAGAAAAATAAATGTTTTGAGCGTTATAGTTGGTTAGTGAAACGCATTGGAAATGTCCATAACGATTTAAGATTTTCGTAAATACTTTACCACTTTTTTTCTCAATGCTTAAATTTGAATTGCACGCATATTCCCTATTACATTAGATAAACGTGTTTCTACAAACACCGTCAACGACACCTCAATACAACGCATACACAACACATTTAGCACTTAAAAGCTAGATAATAAATACATGTCGCGGGCCCCGCCCCCCGCCTGCCGCCCGGGGGCGCGGCCCGCGGCGCCCGCACTACCGGGACTGTTTGTTCCGAGCGGTCATCTCCCGTCCCTCGACCCGGGTCGCCTCCAGAGTTCCACCCTCGTTGCCTTCATCGAAGGCGGAGACGAGCGAGATGAACGGTCCCTATCGAGATTCCCTAGCCGTTGGTTCTTCGAACGATAATATCAAAATACAAAATAACGTGCAAGCGCAATCATTAAAAATAACAATTAATAATTTAAAGAATTCTGTTCGCAATGAGCCGCGGCCGGCCGCCGCGCGCCGCCGAGCGCTCGACCGGGCGTCGCCTCATCAGGAACAGCATTCGATAAAATACCAGCACCAGAGTGGGCGAATACCATAGTACAATTTACATAGCCTTGCTGCTTAGTGTACGGTAGTGGCGGGGCGCGGGCGTCCGGGCGCGGCGCGGGCGCGGGGGGCGCGGGCGGGGGCGGCGCCCTACAATATGGCGCACTTGATTTTCCTACGCTTCTTGCCCTTCACGTCGCCGTTGGTCGCGCGGCTGTCGTCCGACTTGCGCGAGCGGATCTCCCGCATCAGGTCAAAGAACACCTGTGGGCCAGACCAGCCATCAGCCACCGCACCAACCACACCACACAACATAGACACACTGCGGGACATCCCACACCATCGCACACACACACACACACGCATACACAGGAAAACTACACCCCAAGCTATTGGTAACATCAGTTATAAGTGAGATTAATTTGCAACATCAAATAAAATTTAAATAAAATCTTTAATTTTTTTAACTGGCGTTACCAACTTTCACCAGCTCAAAGGTAAGTAAGCAAGTGTTTTAAGTAAATTCAAACTACCTACATTAGGAACACACTATTACAGAAACAGTTGGCAAGCCGGGCCGTGCGCAAGCTGGCAAGCGTGGGGCGGCCGCTACCACATACGCTGATGCTGCAGTAACCTTAACCTTACGATAATCTAATATACATAGGTTGGGAACTGCACTAACTATCGTATTTATCGTACTTTAGGGACGTTTCAGCTACCTCACAATTCTCTTTACTGCAACGATATCGTCTGCCACTTAAGCATAATGATTGTCGACTGTGTGTGTGATCTGACCGTGTGGTGTGTGTTGGTTTAAATACCTTGTCGACGTTGTCGCGCGTCTTGGCGGAGGTCTCGACGTAGGGCACCTGCCAGTGCTGTGCGCGCTCGCGGCAGGCGTCCAGCGGCACGCGCCGCTTGTCCGCCAGGTCCGACTTGTTGCCCACCAGCAGGAACGGGATGTTCTCGTCGTTCTTCACGCGCAGGATCTGCTCCCTGGACCATCAACCATATACTACACTTTACTACATTTACATTATCCCATTTCGGACTAGACGTAAGGTAAAAAAATGGCATTCTGTTATCTGGTACATAGAAAGTAGAGCACCGAGAATACCCATTCATGTGTGAAATCCTCTTGCCATCGATGGACTGACTGAGATGGGAATCTGCAGAGAAATGGACGAGAGCAGGCCTCTCCTTTTGGATATAGCCAAGCTTTGTGCCACTCAGTTTGGCATCTACTCATGGTACAGCAATTTATCGGCCTGGCTAGGCTAACTATTCCACTAAAATCCTACTCGAATCAAGGCAAGCCTACTCATTTGCGTCTGCTTAATTTTACGACGTTACCGGAACTCCTGCGTGGCGTCGAAGCTCTCCGGCTCGGTGATAGAGAAGACGCAGAGGAAGCCCTCGCCCGAGCGGAAGTAGTTGTCGCGGATGGCGGCGTAGTCCTCCTGCCCCGCCGTGTCCAGGATGTCGATCTGCACCTCCTCGCCGTCCAACACCACCTGCCAACAAATAATCTAAATGTAAACAACTCTTGCGTTACTGAGTGCCTGACTGACAGACAACGCAAAGCCGCAACTACTGCACGCAAGAAGCTGTTTGTGCATGTATGTTTCTTGGGGAGTGTAGAAGAGCACTAATAGAGGATTTTTGGAAATTCCACTCCGAAGGGGGTGAAATAGGGTAGTGAAGGTTAAACGAATTCCACGGGGGCGAAACCTGCGGGCGGAAGCTAGTACATTATAATCTTAACATGTTAAACATATTATTAATCTTCATAGATGCTCATACACCTAATACAAGAATTTTTTTAAAAACTCCGCATTTTAGCCGGTGGGCGGTGGGCGGTAGGAAGCGTCAAGCGCTAATGCCCGATAAGCCGCGCCGGACTACCAGATTATTAGCTTTACGGTCGCTTAGTGTTATAATCGCTACTAAGAAAGTTAATTTGAGAGAAACCTTCATTTTTCACACTCACTCAAATAATTTATTTTGTTTACTGTATTCGCAAGGTAATGCTATTAATGGATATACACATTTATGTCTGAAAATAAAACTTAATTAAGTTTGATACTCAGTCTATGAAGCGTTTCGCAAGAACAAAAAATATTTATTTAGGGAATTCAATTTTATGTTTTCTTTTCCCCAATTGTAACAGAAATTGTATTTTTAAACTCGACCTTTGGTTGTGCGTCGATCTACAACCACCAGTTAAGAAGACCTATCACTTACGAGGCCACTGCATATTGCCGGGAGATCATGTTCCTTATCAATACGGACATTTTCTGCATACTATTCAAGATATTCGACAAATACTTCTCCCGTTATCGTTTTCGATGACAATGAAGATTTACAAGATATTATTAGTATTTCTGATTTGACGTACATTCACAAGATTTAATAGTGTTGCCGGTTACATCTGGAGTTATTCAGCTTAATGGACAAAATAATGTTGTTTGATGTAACATCAAGTGCTCAACAGTTTTAACCTATAATAATACTTACTACAGATTTAAGGATAAATTAGTTTCCGGTTGCCTTTAAAAAATCAAGAAATCGAGAAATGTAAACCGATCGAAGCACTTTTTATAGGTTTTAGCTGCAGTTGTCATTGTGCCGACGACGAGCGACGGCCTTGCGACCGGTTGCGACATTACCTGATACCCGATGCTCGCTCGCAACCCGATACGATGATTCGGAGTCTCATCTCAACATTGTAAAGATATCGAATTACGACAGAACGATAATTGAACCGCGCCAGTACAACTGATATCTCCGAAATTGCTCCAGAATAATTTGTGGGTTGAGGTTCGATTGTGGACTTTATGAACTTTTTACCCATCTAAACCTGATGATTGGTTGAACAGCCCACAGCTAGGCGCTGTATCCGTACATACAATAAAGCTATTGAAAAATTCTGAACTTAGCTCTCACAGTGCGCAATACTTTTGTTGCTTCGGTGAAGTAGGTACGGTTCCCGTATATCCTGTATCATACCTTACACCGTACAAGACTATTATACCAAATCAAGTGAAATTTTCTTTTGTGAATAAGTCGTAGCCGCGCATCAATCAGGTTCGTGTGTGTGCGTGCCGCGTCACAATGAACGTCGTCCTCAGGAGACGCGCTGCTATTTATTTATTATTCAACGATTTCTTAAGTTCTTGCACTGTTACATATTTAGCTGTATTGAAATGAAATCGAGCTGGAGTCTCGGTAAACAATACTGCTCCCGTGTTATGTCAGTTACGAGTTACGACCAAAATATGTTTCGAAGACGATAAAACATGATTAATCTAGAAGCTCGATCATTAACGTCATCATGATTGGTAGACGAACAGAGAATTAATGACACAAATGATCGAATGTTTGTCTAATTCATGAATAATATTATGTCTAATATAGTCCTAGTGCGTGCGTCCCATTGCGTGTTTCTAATAGGTAATATTTCTATCTGACACGCAAGCGGCAAAAGCTTCTATACGAAGAAAGGGCCCTGAATATAATTTACACAAATATGAATATCTACGACGATAATGGGTTGCTAATGGTTATAGCGAACAGAGTCTAATAAAAAACTTTCTCCAAACATACTACAGCGGAAATTCGTGAGCGGGAAGGTTTTAAAATGCAAGCGAATTACGGTTTTGGTAGCAGCGGTGGGATAAAACGGGATACATTACCTTCTTCCGGTAGCTATCGGCCTTGGTGGGCTCGTAGTCTTCTACGAACTCGTCGTACATGAACTGCAGCGTGAGCGCCGACTTGCCCACGCCACCCGAGCCCACCATGATGACCTTGTGCAGCGTGGGCGCGGCCGCCGGCTTCTTCGACATGACGGCGCGCGGCAGCAGGCGGGTGCACTGGAACATACACCATTTAACATTATGTCACATGTTATATAAAGGGTTTAAGATGTTTATAATTTTCTTTTTTTGCAAACACAATGCACCTACATACATTTGAAAAACTATTTACAGTTACATGCCGTCTTAAACTCAGAACCCCACTGAAATTGCCTGCATAAAATACAACGTGCAAAATTACGTTCTGCTAGGATTTTCTGCCGCTCAGTCGCAATCATCGAAACTATTCCTATTATGGTTAATAAATAGAGTTAATAATTTTATTCATCTTTCACAATAATGGTCATCTCTCTTGAACACACGAGATGCGCTAATAAGGAAGCGAGTAGAGGAAACGTGCTATTGTCTTCCAACTATCTACAACATTCCAACTTCTTAATAGCCTCTGGTTAGTAAAAACAGTTATTTCCGAGTTCGGTGATGATCTTGATCTTATCCAAACTGCACCTATTACGAACTATAATACAAGTACTTTCTGCGCAAGCAGAATTTTATTGCTTAATATATAAATTACACGACAGTAAGACATGTAAATGCCGTGTAGTCTTGGGTGGCGAAGGATTAACTCCGTAGACGTCTGTATACTCTCGACTCGAAGACGCCCACATTTTAATGAAAGTCGTTGTTTATAAATAGTGCTAACTATAAGAAACTTTACTTGTAGCTTGAAACCAAGAATTTCTCTCTCCTGACGAATTGTATTTAACATCTAATATCCTGAATAAGTATTTTTTATTAGCGAAAATTTTAAATTGATTTTGTTTGGTGTCGTTGTTTTTAAATATTGTAATGAGATATGATGATATTTAACAGATGAGGCACAGCTTTATTCTTAGGTTCCCCGTTTAGACTGCACTAACTAAACCATCAATCGATAAAGTCATTAGTGGCCACATTTATTTAAGTACACAATACAATATATTGTAGACTTAAATTAAAAGATTTAAGTAGACAATACAAAAAAACTATCACATAACGTTGCAAGCTCTGTATGTTTCTCTGGCATGGCAAGATTGCGTCCGTCATTAATAGCACAAGCTGTTCTCGAGCCTCAACACAATTGCACACTCGATAACTGTTCTAGTTTAATGATGCCCTAGTAGCGTTGTGTTAAGCTTTACCGAGTAACTATGACCGCGGCGTGCGTACATACAGGCCACCTGGGAGCTGTAACTGTAAGTCCATCTATCATGGAACCCTAAACGTATCAGAAAACCATTAGAAATCGGCGATGAATTTAAAGCTATCGTAAGGACTTATGCAGAATCTACGGCCTCGATATGATTGGCGAGTTAATGACATAAAAAGAGGAAGCGAAAGCAGGAAACCTGCATCCAAACGACATGGATCGAGGTCGCAGCTCGAGGTCAACGAACAACATTCTAAGATATTTTGGGCGAGATAAAACTGTCGACTAAAGACAATAGACGAAATTAGATGTATTGAGAGTATGGAGACACATCAAAGAGGAAGCACAAAGTACAAAGGAACTGCAGGAGATGAAGTATTTTTAAACAACAGTCAATAAGTGAGCCAATCGGGCTCCCACGGTGCGGTGATAAGGCGACAGTAGAGCCCAGCGATAGCCGCCCGCGGTGAAGTGGACTCCACTTAATCGCCACTTGCGATATTTTCGAGGTTGATTAGTATCGTCTGAAACTGATCCAACAAAATAAAACAAAACGACACGCTGTTCGTTCCAAGTTACTGAGAGAAAACGATGATTGAGATAAATGAAAATGTATTTTCATGAAATTTAGTAAAACTGTCCCAACGCATCAGGCGTTACCGACGCCATGTGGACCAAGTAAACAGAACAGAAAAGCAAGACATTAGGCGTCCAACCGGAACACTCTTCGCTCTGTTATGTCCACCATCCATTTCGGTGGAGTCTAAACACTCTAAAACTCTAAACTAAACAAAGGAATAACACGTGACTAGATTATAATTTTTCCATCAATGGGCTTATTACTTTTGATTCTGAAGCCATTACGGCCAATGGCAATATGCTGGCTGGCTCACTGAACGGTGGCTAACGGCCCCGTGGCTGCCGCCGTGGCCCACGGCGCTGGAGACAATGCTCGCGCCACATCAACCGCATGTGGCGCTCAGTACCGCGCACTGCTCCACTGACACACAAACTGTAAGTAATGCCAATAGAAAAACCAATAAGCTACACGCGTAGAGAAGGAAAACTGTACGGTGTACGAGCCAGTGCAGCGAATATAAACTTTGAACTCAATAGCCACAAAGCGATTCAGGTTGACGTTGAGGTTCTGTTATTGTTTACCTTGTTTTTGATATCATTATGTAATTAAATTGTACAGTTATTTATTTAATCGTGTCAATTTACCACGAAACTAAATTATTTCCTAAAGATAAATCATGTGGAAATTAAATGTGTTAGCTGCTCATTATAAACCGACAACAAAGAGTTAAAAGTATACCGCAATGATTAAAGCAGATAGCACTTCAATTTAAACAATTCTGCACTCTAATTGTAACCAAAACACGATTCAACACTAGTACCTACTGTATCCGCGAATAACCAATTGTTTAGCCAGCCAAGCATTTGTTATTCAAAACAAAGTTTTCCGTATACATTATCTGGTTTAAAAATGCGTTGGATCCAACTATCCACATATCACACACCGACGAGGGCGAGGGATAGTCATGAGTCACGAGTATCATTATGACAATTACATTAACATAGAACAAAAGTTTATATGGAATGCTGTTAGCACTATCTGAATTGTACAGCATCTAAATAAAGAGACACAAATCAAATTCAATCTAGAAAAGTAAATCCGATAGACACGGGAGCTGTAATGTTCATCGATTATTTATTAAATTTATTACGCCGCTGATCAATCACACGTGAGCCCGACATCGAAACGTAATAACAAAATACGATCCCATATTTGGATAAGTCCCTGTACAGCGACATCATTGTGGACGTTCATAGGATACACAAAGCTTGAAGCTTGTACCTACTTGCATATAAAGACGTAGGCAAGTAGAATATGTTCTCGCACGCAACTGCAGAGAATAAGAAACGTTGCCTTGCAAACTGAAACAACAGTTTACTCGTATTCACTGATGACGAGGAGGATGACTAAGTAATGACGAAGAAACTCCATGTTCTACATTTCTTAGTCATTAAACCTTTCCATGTGTTTATGACTGCGGCAGCCCGGCAGCCGAGAGTGCGCCACGCGCCGGCCGGCATCGGACAAACGAGTTAGTACTCCAATACCGATGTACTTCATTTCTGCAGTGGAGACAGAGCTATTATTTTGTAATATATTGCAACAGCAATAAATTCGTCTCGGTCTAAAATCTTTTTGTTCCAAGGCATTTCCAAGGTACCAACTTATGAAAATTGTAGGACAATTTGGCATGTACATGTACACATGACCGGTAATCGAGTATCGATAACACTTGTCTTGTCTCATTAGCCCGAGAAGCACGCGCGGTACCCGGACGATTAAAGACGCGTGCCTCGAATATTTACCAACCACGTAACACATTGTCTAGAGGCGAGTAAAGACATTGAACTTCAAGATTTTAATAAAACATACTATGGCATCCGAGCTCTATAAAATCAACCAACTCCAAATTACAGATAACAAATACTTTTTATGTAAATAGCCGAAAACAAGCAACCGACCCAGCTGATTACAAAAAGTCACCGTCAAGGCATCACTAAAGAGTTAGCGACCTAGAAAGATGAGAAAAAAGAATTCTAAAGGATACATCACGTTCTCGGTCATCAATTTTTGACTTTTAAAGATTTTCTCCAGAAACAGAAACAGACAAGTTATAAATGCTGTATGCTGCAGAGTTTCTGCAGGTTGATGGATTGATGGTGATATCGATAACCCCAATATTCGTTTTGCACTCCGACACATGCCGGTATGGCACCAGGAATTAGCGTTCTTTGTATCATCATTCATACATAATAATATAATCGGACAATCTCGCTATCTTGTTCTCACAACTTATGTAACAGTTTAGTAGCACAATCAACTTTCAATCGGTTACCTAACAGATAATTACACTACATTAGCTTTGCTTTCCAAAGTTCAGCCATCCAAGAGAGATACTTCAAATTAATTACATGTTGTTAAGTTTTATGTGTAACTCCATAAGTCGCAGTTAAGTTTTATTTGACAACTAGCTTTTGCCAGCGGCTTCGCCCGCGTG
>DWJQ01000465.1:0-14260 GCA_018248915.1 Hesperia meskei straton | reverse complement strand
ATTTAGTCAAGAATACCTATCTGGAATGTAAATAGTACGAATGACCGCCCACTCTACTACTGGACCCGATTTATATAATTCGTGACATTCGTGACTTTCACAAGTAACATCCATGAATAGCCTGGTAAAGCCAAGATATTATTAAAATGATATAAGATTTCAAATAATATGCTTTATATTATTATTTTTATATTAGTATGGCAGTCGTTACATACACATAAACAATAAATTACTAGCAACAATAGCATGTTGTTCATATCAAATTAAGTAGGACTCATGTATCTAAACTTATGGCACTTTTATAGTCCAGTTATCAAATTTATAGCGGAAACCTATTCAATTCACGATTTTAAAATTCAATTTAAGCTGTACGTGTATAATGAAAATTGTATTATTATCATTTGGTAATAAATTAAAATTAGAATACTAATTTCTTCAAACTACGGCGGCAACATAAGTTATTATCAATTTAGCTTTATTACAATTATACCGTAATATTTTCTCATTGGAATAAAATCGGAAAAGCACGCGGTTCACCTGTGCAATGACCATAACCAATCATAACTAGCGAGATATTATAGAGCTACAGTTTTATGGAAGTCGGAAATAAAATAAATGTTAACAAACTTTTATTATATTAATAAGTAATTAAACTTTTATTATATAAATAGCCCAGATCAGAACCCAATTTGCGCTTTTAAAGGCAAATACATAGGTTGGTACTCTCGACGTCTGATTATTTTATTTCCACCACAGTCTCGCCGTGACCATGATCCATGCAACTGGATCGAAACATAGGTAAAAATTTAATAATTTGAAATCGTGAGTACCTGTTTGCATTTTAAATATTTAGTGACCGTGATTATGTAAGTTTAACAATATATCAATTTTCCCGTAGGCAAAAGTCGAGAGCTAAAATTTCGTCCCAAAACATCACATGTTTTCAAATACTTTCGCTTTTAAATTGTTTCACTTTTACATCCTCTATTATGTTTGTTGGGTAATTGGGGCAATAGTTGTAAAAGGACAAAGATCTTTTACGCCAGACTTCTGAAATTTTATTACTACCATTATTTTGTTCTACCTTAGTTGGTGACACATTCCCATTGTCCACTGTTATTTGAAAGCCTGCTTTTGGTATTTGGAGTAATATAACAGAAATAATAACATAGAACACAGGGCAGAAATATTTTGTGTAAGACTTCTGAAACTTTTAGAGTTGAAAGGTTCCATTCAAACAATATTTTATGATTATACAACTGACATCCCTGATGTTGTTAAAACAAAATAAAAACCCCTCAATAAATTGTTTCTCACTTTCTCTAGCTACGAGTTATTATTCCAAGAATTACACCTCAGTTGTTATAAAATTGACTATTGTCTGAAATGTCGAGTTCTTTTCAATACTTAACAATTTGACGAACAGTGAAAGGGTATCCCTAAACTACATTTCTATCAAAAGTGAAATTTAAAATAATAACAATTTTTAAACTCTTAACAATGAATCGAAATGACTTTTAAACTGTATTACTAGAAACGATCATCATTTTTTCTCTTTAAATTAAGTGAAATAAAAGAAAGTTCACATTAGGTCTAGATACATGGGTGCACAAAAAATCAGGTTAAACTACATAGATTTTACTTTAACCTAAAATATAATTAATGGATCAGTAGGGGTGGTTTAATGAATAAATTTATAATTAAGCTATTATAATTGCTTAAAGATAAAATTATGTAACTGATTTTTTTTTATTTCACTGTGAAAATTACTTTAGACAGTAAGCGAAAAGAAATTCTCAGATTCCTTTAGCGCGATCTTTCTACAGTCAACTTAGTTAAAAGGATTAAAATGATACCTTTCGTCTAACATCCAGTGTGGTCCACGAAGCGTGAACCGGCCCTTTGTTACCTTAAGTCCTTAATACTTTTATACCATAGTTGCTTTTTAATTTTGCCATTCTAAATATAAAAGGGTGATTTTTAATCTCGCCTTCCTTAAGATTTCCTCGCTCTTTAAGCGGTACGATTCTTTTGTTGTTATTCACAGACGTACCCATCTGGCTATAAATTTATTTTGATTTGTACAAAAACTCTAATGGAAGTAAAGAGATTTTGCAGGATTTAGTTAAACCCTTTTAAAATTCTTTTTGTCACAATATCCATCTGTCACTTTTTTCGGGTAAAAACAACCTCAAAAAATATAAGCTGTAATTTTAGTTCTAAAGGCAAGGCGTGCGTGTGGCTTATAAGTAATATTAATTATTGACGGACTTCTCTTTCCCACACCGCAGTTTCTATTACTCTTCTACACCCACAGACCATCGTTAGAGTCTCACAACTATTATCATCGAAGACAAAGCACTCACAACATAATGTAGTAGTTGCTTAATTTCATTGACATCAGCTGTTAAAAGACATTGAGTGGCCCAGAGGCTGAGAGTGCTCCACTTAGTTAGCACTAACCTACCTACTTCTTCGATCGTATACCAAATATTTGTTATACCAAGATTAAACCCTAAGTACCTGTCATCCTCGTCACATCATAATACAATACTATATTTACTTCCTTTGTGTAATTTGTGACAAGGTCCTTCCCTTTAAAAAACTATGGTAGCGCCATCTATGAAACCCTTTGGTTTGGATTCATACAGACTCAGTGAGAATTTTAATTCCTGTTCGGTTATATTTCTTTTTTATTTATCATAAACATAGAGCAATAAATCTCACTCCCGTTTCATCGACGCTTTTATTTTAGATAATAATGTTTTATATTGTCACTCTAATATTTAACCTATGTTTTGATCTTTTTGTGCTATGCGCTTAATTAACCGATGCTCTCCACCATTTTGTTCGCGAATTAAATATATATTGTTTTTTTTCTTTCTTTTCTATTTATTGAAGCTTCATAAATAAATCAATTCAATAATTTATATAAAAATAAAGTTTTTACAACAGCTCCTGTTGTACGGAACCTCGTCTACTGAGAAAAATTTCAAGGAACCGAATTGATAAGGCTTTATTACCAGGTCAAAGTTTTTTAGCTTAAAATATTGCAAGTTGTATGGCTTCCGTAGAAAATTGATGTTGAGAAATTCTCACACTTTGGCATTGAGTCTCCGAGGTTTTTTAAGGAATATGCATAATCATAAACTTAGAAGCAATCATTTTCATTCATTGAAAACAACTCCTCTACAAACTATAATTTACTATCAAGTGTCTCATATTTTCACATTGTAGGAAAGCTTTTTTTGAAAACTGACTTAAAAAGCTTTTCGGAGACTCAATTGTTAATGATATAAAGAAGAAACTATAAAAAAACTACTAAAATTATTTAACTATTAAACTACAACTAACACTTTCACTTTTCAGTACAATTCTAAAATCATGAAGAAAGTGTCTTATTTCTTATATTAGATATAAATTAAGTCTAGGTAGGTACTATGAGTTAAGATTTTAATATAGATTCAGTTGTAATCACAATCTACCTATTGTCTTCGTCACCCTAATAAAATAAACTGAAGATTGTAACTGGCTCTTAGTTAAGTTGAGTCATTTATAGTCAACAATTTAAAACTGTGATTATTTTATACTAATTAAATTAAACTTTAAAAAATACAGTTTCTACCCTTTAATAATTTATAAATAACAATTGTGCACAGTATTACATAAAATTATATTACAAAGTAAAACTATGCGTTATCGTCTAAAAATTGTATTTCAATCAATACAGCTGATAGGTTCATTCAAACTCATTGGTACAGTTTACGCACAGGCGATCTCATAAAGCTCAGTAAAAAAATATTTATTGTAATAAGTCGTCGTGAACATTCGCCACCGCTCGGCTCATCTTACCCCGCACCCTTCACCTCCGTACGGACGTATACTCAACACGACTGCAATGCCTCTACAAGCATTCAGTTGATTCGCCGCAGCGTCGAGGCACGGTCGCGCCACTCGACGCTTTAAACGGACGAATGTTTCAGTGATCGCACGTTTATCACTTCGCGTTTTAAAAACAACTTAAGAACTCCAGTAAATAACACAAGTTTCGACTATTCCGACAGTGAAAACCATCGAAAAAATTCATTTAGTGAACGTCGAGTGACTGTTTTATGAATATTTCCACAAAAGTGAACTGTTACGTGAAAATTTTGTTTACGTTTCCGGCCATTCACTGGACTGTTAGAAAAATAACTCATCATGTGCATATTTCGTTTCACAAGGACTGCTATTTAATGAATTGACCAGCATAAAGTCCTAAATTGATGGATACTCCACATCCGGCCGGGGGAAGCAACACACGAATGCCGACGGAAAAAACATGACACTGAGCTTTCCGTGTCTTGTTTTCCTTCTTCCTTGATATTTTATTTTTATCATAATGGCTGTTCAATTCGCATTTACAAAGAATCCACATTTCAGACAAATCTTGTTTTGGTTTGTCGTTGGACTAAATGTGGCTAATCAGAGCTCGTTGCCCCTGAAATATGAAGCCCCTGATGATTGTCAATGGTGGCTGAGAGGACCTAATGAAGCTCACGAAGTTTCTCTCACATGTAAACTTCGTACAATTAACAGTGAGTTTGATACTACGAACTTCAGCGTGATTCCATCAGAACACACAACATCTTTACGTATAGAGTGCAATGAAGAAATGATGTATAAAAGCTCATTAGATGACCGCAGTTTCGCGCATTTAATAAAACTACGTGAACTTGTTTTGGATAACTGTAAAATTGGAAGATGGCCGCCTGGCGTACTCTCCGGATTGAGAGACCTCCGAAATTTAACGATCCGAACGAAAAACACTGAGTGGGCTGCAATGAGTTTAGAGATAGCATCGGAAAGTTTTACGGCTGTACGACAGTTGGAAAAGTTAGACCTCAGTTTTAATAATATTTGGTCTTTTCCTGAAAACTTGTTTTGCCCCTTAACCAATTTAGTGTACTTAAACGTATCAACAAATAGACTTCAAGATGTGAGTGACTTGGGTTTCCGAGAAAGGGCTATGCATCAAGCATTGATTAGTGAACAAGACGGCCCGGCACCTTCATCTACTTCGCTGTCTCATACTACCTGCTCACTAGACATAGAGGTTCTCGACGCATCCAGTAATCATTTTGTGCTTATGCCAGAAAATGGTTTCATGGCACTTCGAAGACTCAAGGAACTTCACATCCACGATAACGAAATATCTATGGTTGCCGACAAAGCTCTATCAGGATTAAAACAACTGCAAATAATTGATTTATCTAATAACAAAATCGTAGCTCTACCGCAAGATTTGTTCAAAGATTGCCGACCTGTTATCAAAGAAATATATCTTCAAAATAATTCGATTAGTGTGCTTTCACCAAGTCTTTTCGCCAACCTAGACCAATTGTTAGCGTTGGATTTATCTAATAATCATCTGACTAGCACATGGATAAATGAAAATACCTTCACTGGGCTCATAAGAATGGTATTATTGAATTTATCGAATAATAGATTATCGAAACTTGATCCAAGAATTTTCAAAGACCTTTACACATTGCAAATTTTAAATGTTCAACACAACAGCTTGGAAAGCATTGCTGCGGACACGTTTGCACCTATGAATAATCTGCATACTCTAATCTTATCATATAATAAAATATCACACATAGATGCCTATGCCTTAAATGGGTTATATGTTTTGTCGTTACTATCTATAGACAACAATCATCTTGAAGAACTTCACCCTGAAGCATTCCGAAATACGTCGTCGCTCCAAGATTTGAATTTAAATGGGAATCGTTTGAAGAAAGTACCCATTGCGCTAAGAAATATGCGATTACTGAGAACTCTTGATCTCGGAGAAAATCAGATAACATCATTAGAAGAGCCTGGATTTGTTGGATTACATAACGTATATGGTTTACGTCTCATTGGGAATAAAATAGAAAACAT
The DNA here is from genome assembly GCA_018248915.1 of Hesperia meskei straton. Classification (NCBI taxonomy): domain Eukaryota; kingdom Metazoa; phylum Arthropoda; class Insecta; order Lepidoptera; family Hesperiidae; genus Hesperia; species Hesperia meskei. Next base: position 8,332 of record DWJQ01000465.1, on the reverse strand, counting down.
AAGTAAAGACGTACTTTCTGATTTGCCTACGCTACAAATATTGAATTTAGCTCGCAATCGGCTTAAGCATATAGATATGAACGCATTTGAAACGTTAACAAATTTACAAGCCATTAGACTGGATGCGAACCAACTCACGGATATCCAAGGCTTATTCGTAAATATACAGTCTCTGTTGTGGTTAAACGTGTCAGATAACCAAATAGAATGGTTTGATTACTCTGTTATTCCCGCGGGACTTCAATGGCTAGATGTTCACAGCAACAACATCAAAGAACTGGGAAATAACTACCGTCTCGACAAAGAACTGCGATTACAAACATTGGACGCAAGTTTCAACAAAATGACAAAAATATCTACATATTCTATTCCCAGCAGTGTCGAGCTTCTGTTCTTGAATGATAATCAAATTACCCAAGTTGAAGCTCAAACTTTTGTTGGAAAAACCAATTTAACGAGAGTCGATTTGTATGCAAATCAGATAACTAGCATGGATCTCAATGCGCTTCGTCTAACTCCGGTCGACCCTGGACGGCCCCTACCCGAATTTTATATTGGAGGAAATCCCTTTCAGTGCGACTGTACAATGGAGTGGTTACAACGAATCAACAAACTTGATCACCTTAGGCAACACCCTAGGGTAATGGACTTAGAAAGTATATATTGTAAATTGCTATATAATCGAGAAAGGACTTACATTCCACTTATAGATGCGGAATCATCTCAGTTTTTGTGCACGTATAAAACTCATTGTTTCACGTTGTGCCATTGTTGTGATTTTGACGCGTGTGATTGTGAAATGACGTGCCCCTCAAACTGTACGTGTTATCATGACCAGCCGTGGTCAGCTAACATTGTGGACTGTTCTGCTGCGGGGTATGTCGAGATACCCAATATACCAATGGACGCTACTGAACTATATTTAGACGGTAATAATTTTGGTGGTTTAACAAGTCACGCCTTTATCGGACGAAAAAACTTAAAAATACTATACGCTAACAATTCTTATATAGATGCACTGTATAATAATACGTTTAGTGGACTAAAACGCTTAACAGTGTTGCATTTAGAAAAGAATAATATAAAAGAGTTACTCGGTTTTGAACTGTCTCCTCTTGAGAATTTGCATGAGTTGCATCTACAAGACAATAAAATACATTACATCGACAATCGAACATTTATGGAGTTGAGACATTTAGAAGTATTGCGCTTAGAAGGGAATCGCATTTACAGCTTTGCTGTGTGGCAATTCACGATGAATCCATATTTGGTAGAGATAAGCCTCTCTCGCAACCCATGGTCTTGCGATTGTCAATACATGCATAAATTCCGAAATTGGTTCAGAAACAATCTCGGCAAAGTTGAAGATGCCGATAAAATCACGTGTATATTTGATAACGTAACGAACGCGGTGGGACCGCACATGGCCGACTTTAACTCTACACTTTGTACAAGTCACGTCGGAGGAAGCTCATCTATAATTGAAAACCAAGTTATAAATGATTATCTTCCGTTACTGCTGATATCGCTCTGTGTTTTTGTATTAAGCTCCGGCTTAATATGCGGCGTATTTTACTGGCGACGTGAGCTACGAGTCTGGGTTTATTATCACTGCGGATTCAGGCTATGTTATAAAAACACTACGTTTGACGACGAGGCCGATAAAGATAGACTATTCGACGCATATATCAGTTACAGTGTTAAAGATGAAGGCTTCGTCGCGCAGATGTTAGCACCCGGTCTGGAATCATCCGATCCAAGTTTTCGACTTTGCTTACATTACCGTGATTTCAATGCGTCCGCTTACGTCGCAGATACAATCGTAGAAGCCGTAGAATCATCAAAAAGGACTATTATAGTGTTATCCAAAAACTTTATTAATAATGAATGGTGTCGATTCGAATTTAAAACGGCTCTACACGAGGTTCTTAAAGAGAGACGAAGAAGACTGATAATAATATTGTTAGGTGAGCTACCAAACAGAGACATTGATCCGGAGTTGCGATTGTGTTTGAAAGCTAATACGTGTATAGAGTGGGGTGATAGGCAGTTCTGGCAGAAACTGAGGTTTGCGATGCCGGACTTGAGGAAGTGTCAATATCATCGTTCGACTGTGAATATTTACGCGTCAGTGTCGCCGGTGGGGGCCGGGCGGGCGCCGGCGCCGCCCCCGCCCCCGCCGCCGGGCAAGTTACCGCCGCTGCTGACTGACGGCCTCGGTATACCGGCCGGTGTGCACACGCGTGACACGCATCCCCACCGAATGCCGCCGCACGCGCAACTTTGGGCGTAGCGTATGCTCCAACGCAGGTAATTAACTGCAACGCTAAAGCGTATTAGTCCAACCAAGTGATAATTATTTTTAAGATGTTCCATATTTGTATTAAAATAGCATTTATATAACTGCATTTATTTGTATATTTTGAATTGTTTTCCTAATTTCTGCGATAATAATTTATAGGTGTATCGGATAAGTGTGTATATAATAATGTAGGGATGTAAATTATTGATTGATTAACAACTGCACTAAATGTATGTCAATGAATAGGATTCATGAAGACGAATGAGATAGGTTCTATAATGTATTAACGTCTACATTTCGAAATGTTATTACTTAAATTTGGGTGTAACAAAGTTAAAATTACTTTTACATGCTACCTACTATTGTTTTATGTCATTACTATTCTGTCTTATCAGTATGGTTTTGTAAAAATACAGTATGTGATAATTCAATTTGAATGAACTTACATGTAAAGCAATCATATTTAAGGATGTTAAAATATAAATCGTTCGTTTAAAATATTATAATGCCAAAGTTTAAAACTTATTACACTGATGTACAGATGCATTTATTTTTAAACAGTATCGTAACTTATATGTCATAAAAATTATGTAAATATTACGACTTCAGTTTGTATATATTTGTAAATATGAAAAACACTATCAAAAGAATGCGAAATATATAAATTTCAAATTTTATTTTATTTTGTTTTATTTCTTTTGACCAGGTTCTTTCTAGGTATAGCACGTAGGACATTTCATTTAGATTTTTTTACTATTTTAGTTTACATTATTTACAATAAAAATAAGAATCTGACTAAAAACGTAAAATCTAAAGTCACACCAACTACACCTTGGTCACATACAACAGCTAACCCACGATTATCTCACATTTATCTCACATCATCTCACATTTATCTCATCTCACATTTATTAGGTACCTCGTAGATGTAAACACATATTGACAAATTCAATAGATTATTTCAAAATTCTGGCCATCTGCATTAAAGTATATAGTATACTAGTGCATAGCTTTACAAATAGACAAAAATTGTTCTTTATTATATTTAATTTTATATAACGATGTAACAAATAATATCACATAGGCCCACTTGCATATTTCGCCACAATAGATCAGATATGGTAACAGCAGCTTCGCTTCCCCATGCCCAGAGACTTAAATATTATACTGATTTTCAAAACAATTGTGTACCATAATATGAAAATTATTATGAAAATCAGTGTAAGGGCGTTTAAAAAACCTTGAAATTCAGCTGTTTGGTTTTATCAAAATCTACGCATAAACTCAGCAATTAAAAGCATAGAAGCTGACTTAGTACTATTCTTAGTACCTACTAAAATCTCGTAAAATAGGTACGTGAAGTATGCTATTGACTTTTATAAGTTTTAAACACATAAAAAGGACACCAGTGATAAATTTCAAAAGACGTTTAATGTTTCAACTTCTGCTTACCTAGAAAACGCATTAAAAGTTCATAATGAAATATCATCAAAGTTGATACAAATGTAATGGTTTTCTGAAGTGCGATCAGAATTTAGAGTTACGCTTTACACAAGTTTGCCAAACTAAGGCAGAAAAGTTTGTTCAATATGCTAAAAAGGTAATTACAAAGACAAATTTACTTAGGTGCTCAGGAGCAGCGCAAAGGATGTTTGATTAGTTAAGAATATTTTGAGACGGGATAACTTTGAAAATGCGAGATCCCACTGAGAGAATTCTTAATTTTAACGGAACTCTGTTAAAGGACACTTACAATGGATGAATAATTTAGAAGCCAAAATAATGCTTTACCTGCGTCTACACAACTTCATTGAAAGAAAGACTGTCAGCACACGTAATTAATTTGTATTTAGCAGGGAGTGGGAATTCCATATTCTGGGCGCCTCTAGTAGTAGCATTACTGAAGCTGTACTATGCCAGAAATCGAATAGGGTACCTATAGTAAACTCAACTTAAGATTGAAACGAAAGAGGCGCTGTCGGACGTACATATTTGACATTCATTTGACCAATCATTGCACACTAGTAACTGACAGATGAATGACCACAACGTACTAATGAATAACTTTTCGGTAGTTCCAATTTTTGCCATTTCAGAGATAAGTTGAGCGCACTGTACACCTCGTTTGTCACACGTCAGTCATCTGGGTGGTAGGTCATCTAATTTAGCTACAATGCTATTGAAATTCATATTGAATTACCAACTTTTTACCTATTTTTAATCAAATATTTCTTTCCCTTTAAGATTTACTACAATTAAAAATTTTCAAGGAGAATTATAGGTTTAACTAAATTCAAGATACGTCTCGAGAAGTCTCAATTGGATGTGCTTGTAATAATTGCTTGAAAGTTACTTAATATTACAAGCGTGACTTCAAAGAAACGCCAACCTCAGATTTATTTTTTGTGAAATTTAGAGAATAACATGAAGAAGCTCTAAAATATTTTAACCTTGTTTATTTAACCTTCTACGTGATAGTTTTAAGCAAAGCTTATAAAACTTTCATACCAAAGTCTTTTAAATAATTCTTTCTCCGAAAAACACCGAAATATCTAGCAAGTTTTGTTTTGTTTTTCTTCAATACTTAATCCAGCCATTTCTGTGGGATCTGAAGCCATGAGCTTATTATATCGATAAGCCCTCCATTCTCGAGTGTTCTCAAGGTCGACTGTCTTTAGATGGTAATCCCGATTTTGTCCTCTGACCCAGATACTGAGCAAAACATTATAAATATGTAGATGTTCGAGTATTATTGAGATGTTCGAGACCAAACATCTGTATGATGAATTTATATTCAGGAGCAAGTATCAATTTCATATTTGTACTAATTACGTAAGTTATAAATTAATCTTGTAAGAAATCAGCCAGATGAAACAAAGTTTTAAAGATATAACGTAGATCAACCAAATGACCTTAAAAAAATTATCATTTCATTCAATTTATTTTTAACCCTAAGTGCCGTCATCCCTTTATCCCAATTTGAGTCCTGTTCTTTGTCGATCGCAATTACCATTGGCAGGTGCGGATGAGTGATGCTGCATACTCGTTTGCTATCTTGAATTCCTAAAAAATTAGTAAAAGTATTCATTCATGACTTGATGACGCCCATGTTGTAATTTAAATCAGATAAGGAAAACCGCCATTTGTAGAGTCGCACCCACGAAGTATGTAATACGTCGCATTAAGGTAGATTTTTTACGGGCGGATCTTAACCAATTCAGGGACCCAAAAAAGCCTATTTGAACATCTCTTGCAGTGGAATAAAAATTATTTCCGAAAATATTAATGTTATATGTGAAGTTCATGTTATTATTTTACAATTGGAACATCTAGGTACCTGTAAGAAAAATATATAAAGAAGAAGCATTTGTGTTTTCCATCTTATCCTATTTTACGGTCAATAGATCCAGTGTATATTCTCGACTTATTAGGACAATTTGCTATATTTTGTGAGTGAGAGATGCGACGACTTCTTTGTAATCGTAGCTTTGTGTAAATATATGAATTGCTTCCAGAAAGATACATATATCCAATATTGCCTTTTGATTTTAAAAATAATCTTTATCCTGATATGAACTTCTTAAAAAACGTATAAAAAACAAAAAAGGAATATCGGAAAATAAAGTCAATATTTCCCCATCAAAAAGGCACTAGTTGTAGACAGATGTTACTGGTTCAATCCAGTTATATCCAGCGACGCTATACCCATCAACTCATGAAAGTGCTATCATCTCGATGCGGACGAATCAAAACGAAATCAGCATCGGTTATTTTTGGCGTTCGCACCCTTATCAAAACGACAAGGAGCGACGGGTCAGCATAGAAATAATGGGAAAACTTGTTTTTACGAGCCCGAAGCGAGCGGACGGTGAGGCGCATCATTTTATCAGATACCGTATATTTATGTCTCTCATGTGAATAAGTTAGATAACACTAAAGATTGGTCAATGGCTCAGCTATGGGCGGATAAAGTATTTACACTTTTGTGGCATAACGTAACTTGTGTTTTATAGGTTTTTAGATAGAAGTAAAATTATACATTCCTGACATGATATTTCCGTGATAATAATAGTGATAACTGATATGATAGCAAGCAGATGAGTAGAACGTTATATTGTATGGTTAAGAATGTAGTAATACTTTTAGTTAAAAAGCCTCATGAGATTTTATACAACACCAATATTCTTTGTACAAAATAATAATTATTACAAAATAAATAAAATGGAAAAAAGCAGCGATCTCTTCCAGACAACCTTTAGGTAGGAGAATAAAATAGCACAAATCGGTAGGGTGCACAATTGTAGGACAAGATAAATAAATAACAAAATAATGATAATTTTAACGATTTTGTTATTCCTTAATGAGTAATTAGGTACAATTGAAATGAAAACTTTTTTCTATTGAGCTACATATGTACTCATAGTCCTACTTTAGGATTCCCTCTATCATGGGTCCCATAGACTACACAGAAGACAATATCACACACACACCAAGAACAGAAATTTAATTTCATCATTCAAATAATTCTGCTTCGCTGAGAATGAGAGCAAGAACCATTTAAGCAGCTGTCCTGAATGAAAACCATGGCAACCACGGATCCACATAAGTAATATGTCCTCTGTGGTACATAGGTATATATATGTAATACGTAGGTATCCATTGGTAACCACTTACTAAGGTATCATTATCATGTTTTTAAATAATAAATATATGAATTCACAAACTCAATATCATTAATATACCTAACAGCATTCAAACCGATTCTATAAAATAGGTACATAAGGTTAGAGGTTTGCGTTACGTCTAATAATATAAACGATAACTGCACTTAGAGTTTATTCATACTTGATTTAGTACTCGCCAACTGGCATGAACGTTAATCAATCTAACGAGCTAATTCCCATCGTATCAAATGCATGAACAGCCACTTAGTAATGTAAGGATAGGACTTTGTTATTCTGTAATGCTGAGTCTGGAACCCGGAAGAATCGTAAGAAAATGTTCCCTGCGGCAACGTCATATGAATTATTATCAGGTGCATTATAATTTTAGCTAGGTATGTGTTTCAGTATCTAATTCCAAAAATTATTGCTGTTTTTCATGAGCAGATACACGAATGTTCTTGTTGTATTTTGTGACTATCAATACTTGTGACTTGGTCAAAAAGACCATATTAGAGGCGTCTTAACGTTACAACTAAACGGAAATTTATTATTTGTCTAAAGTTACAAGCATCATGTCAATACACATACAAATTATAATAATACCACTACAATTTGCAGCGCATTTTCCTCATCCTATCAATTTGAACGCTTACATTTCATAACTGTAAAACAGTGACGGATAGATCTGTGTTTTGTCAAGTTTTAGAGGACAGCCACTTCAAGTAATTCCTATAGTTTTTTGAACATAACTTTTACATAACTCTTTTTAATAGATATGGTTGAATTTTCGATGGTTATGTAAAGAAAAAGTTATGTCCAAGTAACAGTAAAAATTATATGAAAAGCCGCCCTGTATTTGACAATAGCAAATTCGTCACTGTTTTAAGACTACGAAGATTACTTGATGCTTGCAGCTTGCAGTGCAAAGCATATCACTGATTATTGCGGCTGGCGGCCTTTGAGTTAGACTGATACACGAATCACCTGTTTAGTCAACCTACGTATTGGACTTTAAACGATTAATCATTACCAGAAGATATTAATTATCATTAACGACAAACTATTAATATATCCAAATTATTAACATAATGATCATGATATCCAGTTAGTAGTGAACGTAGCGACCAACAGCGATAAAAGAGATTTTAGGGGATAAGGAGGTTATATTTTTTTCCTGCTAGTTACGAGTAGTTAACCATCAATATTGATTTCGATGGTAGGTACTTAAACAAATTGCCTAACCATGTACGTATATTTTGAGGTGATGGCAGAGATTTTGCCTTATTACCTTTTTTTTTTTTGTTATCGAGGGGGAAACCTTCAAAAGGTACCCGGTGCCGTGGGAGCGACACAGGGTTATGTGGGA
>DWJQ01000464.1:0-14263 GCA_018248915.1 Hesperia meskei straton | reverse complement strand
AGATAAGCCGCAAAAACTATACCTAATGAATAATAATACTTCTTAACGCGAGCGAAGCCGCGGGCAAAAGCTAGTTGCTTAATAAAATTAAATTAGTATGCGTAGATACACAATAATCAGTAATTAAGGCATTGATAAATCAGTAGTCCCAGTTATGGTGCATTCACTAACTCATGACTTCATCTTCACTTACCTCTAGGTGGGAATTGGTCAAAGTATATGTAGGTATGAAATAAAAAGAAACATTATTTTAAGTTAGCAGACAGTAGTTAAGTTAGCAGAAAAATGAAATACTTGGAACGTTACGAAATAATTAACCAAGTAATTTAGTTGCCTAGCCTATATTGTAATGTAACGATTGCGCGAGTATTTCAAAGATTCATTACATAAGTATTTGGAGCAGTAAAAATTGTTTATCGGCTAAAACATTGAGTTATATTCGTTTGTGATAAATGACGTCCGTGCCCGCATGCAAACTATATTACATCATTTGGAAAATGTGCATTTGGTTCAGTTGCAACAATTTTTTTTATGGAATTTAGGTAGCAAACGAGTAGGCAAGCACCTCCCTTCCGCGGTCACCCAGATCGCAGACTTTAATTAGTACTCAGTGTAGGTTTTCACGTACCATTTTTCTTTAACAAAAAACAAGTAAGTAGGTACCTAGTATTCTTAACGCACACAAATTTTCTTTATATCAAAGGTGTATGCAATATTCAAAGGACCTGCTCCGAGCTATCATAGCTTTGATCGAAAAGATCGAAATTAATTTTACTCCCACTACATTTATAGCAATACCTAGGTACTAGTAAGATAAGGTGCACTATATAAATTTATATCTCTTTGACAATGCTAATAACCCCTCAGTAGGTTTCCGCCTGTCCTGGATACCTTAGTTAGACAGACCCAGACCATTAAGAGAATTTTAAACTCATCATTCAAATTCTGACCTTGAACCGAGGACTCTTTGAACATCGCTCCGGCATGGCAACCATTGTGCCATACGGCTTGTCACATAATGCTACAGGTATTTACGTAGTTTTTTTTAATTACAAGGTGCTCTTATATCATTAAAGCAATGAGTAACTAAACTGCTACTACTACGCACCACAGCGCAGAGAACGTCCAAGCCAATGACTCAGCACTTCGTGTTTGTAAATGTAAAAACACATTGTTCCTGTATTCTGTAACTTGTAAGTCACTTAAGCAATATCGCTAGCCAACACTCAAGTCACTAACTGAGTCATAGAACCCAGTCAAGATTTTGCCCTGTCACATTGCATTTGTGGTGTAGCTGTAGAGGAACTAATATAAAGTACATACTTGTAATACCTACAGCAAACCTATATTTTGACATTAGCAAAAAGATATATCTACATACATATTGTAGGCAGAGGAGTAACTGGCACCGATTGGTACCTAATTGGCTACTTGAAATTTCATTGATTTTTCTTTCGTAGAACCAACTCGTCAATAATCCTTTGGTTTATTGATGTCTATAGGCAATAATGACCACTTACCATCCTATCTACAGTGAATACCTATAAGTTTGTATGCGCATTTTATTATTCCAACTAAAGATAATAAGTATATTAATAAAAAATGTAGGTGCGATTTATACAACACAAACTGCACTTTTGGATCCACTCCGAAGACATTCGTATGTCACTATGAATGCGAAAGATAGTTTAAGTTAGAATACTAAGCCAATTAGCAAAATTTGTCTAAAGCGCTCATCACGCACTCATGACATGTCTTCTTCTTTTTACAAGCTTTTATTATTGGTTACAGCAGGTTACCATTTGATAAATTTGTTATGTGGCGATGTGAGCGGCCAATTTAAAGGAAACGCGCAAATCAATCTGTTTCATTCGCAAATTCAATTCTGTTCATCGCCATTCAACGTGCACTCGGTCGATACTGAGCTGATATGGGCTGATTGAGTTTATGCTCGTTTAAATTTACTCGCGAACATATATCGAAATAAATTGTACAATCGGTCGCAACGTACTCGGAAGAAACAAGGCGAGGACGGCACTAACAGCCTTCACTCTTATATGATTTGCTTAAAATATACTTATATAGTTTAGTGTACATACTCCAAGATGTTTTGAGGCCATCTGGTAATACATATTTCGTACAATACAATTCATTAACTAATTAATATGTAGCGTGGACATCGGTTAGGCTACGAGCGAGCCATTTTTAGTAGTTTTAATAGATAATAAAATTAATAAATTTGAAATTAATTAACTCAGCATTGGAACCATTTGGAAAAAAACTGACTAAAAAATATGAAAAAACATTAGATGTTATTGAACGGTGGGATTTTATTTATATTAAGGATAAGGATGACCCAGTAGCCCAGTTGATAATCAGCCTGTCTGTGAAAAGATGCTTGACGAGTTCCATTCCTTGCCGAGACCATAGATATGTATAGAACAGGAATATATTTTGATCTCAAGTCTTAGTTGGCTACAACCAATGCCACTACAAAACATGGGTCTCTTCTCATCATTGAGTCAACCTTGAGCGTCTCTACTATCCTGCTTTCTCCGGTGCAGACTGATAGAAACGGTATTAATTTGTGAATTTGATCATTTCTTATTTTGTATCGCCTAAGTCACGACACAGGAAATCCAATTGCAGTAAGAGCACGGAAGATTTATTTTCTTAATAAAAAATTTAAAGGCTCATTCACAGAGTTTCTAGGAACACCTAGAGCAGGGTGTGTATGCATGTTAATTAATAAACTCATATAATCATACATCAATAGATTGCGCGGGCAGCAGTTTGCATACAATATACCACGACAATGTACTTATTGTATTTCCACGCGTCGTATATTAAGTGTAAGCACTACGTGACCGCCACTTGACACTGACCCATTGTACGAAACCATCGTGAGCGAACGTTTACTCGTCTCCAAAGGTTCCGTACATTACAGTTAAAAGGGTAAAAATATCAAACGCTCGTTGTCTATATACGAGACATTCTGTTTTCCTTGATGGCATAGTTATCAATAATACCTAAATACAACGAGTTACCAAGATTCTAAAATAATAATTTTTCCTGCGAGTAAAATTCGAACCCGCAACTTTTCTTTAACACAAATATGTAGATATACCTACATATATACTAGTGACTGAACTTTACTATCACTACTAGATACATAACTACACACCTACTAATAATTAATAATAGATGCTATGTACATTATAATTATTACAGTACCTAAAATATTGTATCTACTCAAACCTATAAAGATACTATTATCTTAAAGCATTTCCTTAGATATAGGCTTTGATGTTATAAGTGTCGCGATATAGGTAAACTTATGTTTTACGATATAACACAATCACATCTTATTTGTTTACATGTTGAAAGGTGGTCGCTGGCGCCCTTGTTTATGTGTAAGACCAAAGGTATTTAAAATCGACACTGCTGCTTGCTAGATACGATATGCATACGTGAAAAATCCATTCAATACTGTTTTTCCTTCACTTCACAAGTCATACACAAATATTTCAAGATGAATCTTTGAAACAACCTAGTTAGGCAATTAAAAACTCCTATGACCAACTAAGTAGGTATCGTCCTGGTATAACAGGTTCCAAGTCTGCTAATTTATGAATATTTCAAGTGCGTAATATTTGAATAGTTTGACTCATTTCACATACGAAGTGTCTCATGTCAATTTTATGCCAAACTGTTCTGATACGATGCAATGGAAACGTTTGAAAATTTTTTGTTGTTCTGAGACCTTTATCGACGAAAGAAATGATTGTGAGCAGCAGAATGTACGCCACAGCTTTATCCCTTTCCATCCTTACCTAATTAGTAATTTTATGTGTTATTTAATATACCTATTAATTGAGCGTGAACTCACTTTATGTAAATATTATGTTAATAATGTGATTTTTAAGTCTAATATTACTACGTAGGTATATAAAGCTTGCATTCTATATATAATATGAAGAAAACAGGCACAAAAACGCGTTTTAAACAGCAGATAGGTAATAACTATATTCATAGTCCTATCATTAACAAAAGTATTGAAAAATAATTCCTAACTATAAATTTGTGCAACTCCTTAGTTTACAGAACCAAGATTCGGCATTTTGATTCGCACCTATGAGTTATTATCCTCAACGCCTATTATTCAATAATACTTCGCAAACCTCCTATTGGGTTTAAATCATGTTGACAACAATAGCATCCAGGGACAACGTTGAATTATGCTGTGTAGTGCAGACATGTTACCTAACGTGCATCACTTGATATCTTGGGTAATGTATCTACCTATTCAGTTTTAAGGTTTAGTATCTGAATGAAGGAACTCTGTTATATGGTCCAGTTTGCATTTCAACTCATGTTTCAAAATATTTCCCACGAGAGTATATAATTTAAAACTTGTACCCTATAAAGCAAAATTGTTGAAATTCTATATGTAAAATGCCTATGACAGATACGCAAAATAACAACAATTCTGAGTTCCGATAAATTATATCTGTGAGTTATAAATATACAAATATTTAGATAAAATATTAATTCCTGATGATGACGTAATGACCACAAATTGGTGGTAATTAATTATGATTGATTAAAATTTACCACCAGTAGATTTATAAATGAGTAATGTATCGGTAAAAAGCCCTAAAAACATATTTCGCACCCACGTATTCTTAAAAATAACTATTTTTTTGTTTCTTGTAGGTTTTTTGTACTCAGGATATGTTTAATGCCACTTGGTTTCCCGCAATACTTTTTTGGTATTTTGATAACAAAAATAACAAGAATCTAAAAACATGTCGCATAATAAATCGCTATGTAAATTGCTGTCCATGTGCGAATTGACTTACCACATTCATATGATTTTAAATATTTTTTACTTGACTGTACTTTGTACGAGCGTGCGAGTTGATGACGGAATTATTAGGTAAATTCGAAAGGTGCCAAGTCGCACGATCGTGCGAATTTTTGTCGTGCGATATGGCGACTAACCGATTCAAGAAAGAATAATGATTATTATAAGATATGAAGATATTATTGGGAAATGGAGGGAAGGCTGTACAAGATTGGAACCAGGTTTCATCGTGCGGAAGACCGAATACGGTTCACATTTTCGCATTGCAATCTTTTAGGATTTAAATTCAATTAAGATTTATACAGATTTTTGGCAAATTCTTCGAGGCATTTTATAACTAATTGGGTTTCTGACCATGACTAGAAATGCGATAAACATACCTACTTTGTATTACAAATTATTTATCAAATCACTATGTTCGTAAGCAATCATTCAAATAAATTAATAAAGTCCAAAGTAAAAAATCTATTAACTTCCATAATTATAATTTATTGACGTTATTTTTATCATAAGGTCTATAACTTTCTAATAGATTTCAATTGATTACTAAAATATTGTACCTCAAGGTAAATTCGATATTTCTTCCGGTCATATGATTTCCGGTTTTGACCTACAGAGTGAACTTACTTGATTGATCATACGAAATGTTTGTATTACTTGCCCAGTAGGTTGTAGTAGGTACTACCTACTTACCAAGGAATAATATTTAAACAAACGCATCAATATAGAAAAGTGAAATAAGTATGTAATTTCATACAAATGCACGGAAACACAAAATACTACAAGTTATGCCCTTTTTTAATTTAACAATTAGAAAATATTTTCTGGTTTAATAACTAAAACTGGCTTATACCGTTTTTTTTTCAAAATTGTATAGATAACGCTATAACTTCTAAAAGTTTACCCGAGCAATAGGTATACTTAGTTATATTTTCTGTTTCTGTCATATAAATATCACATACATTTTTATTCTTAAAACTTAAAAAAAATATCGGGTTCTACTAGGTACTTTTCCATTAAAATAAAACTACCTCGTGTAGGTATTTAAAGTATTTAAAGATAATTAAATTATCTGTCTGGTTAAAATACACCAGTTTGCCTTCTCAGTCAAAAGTACTTACAACCATAAAGCTTTGAACCCCTATTAAGCTCATAAGCCGCCTGCGACAATTCGCCTCAATGTTTTTAACAGCAGATAGGTTTAACCAGGCTTTAAGTTAAACCAGACCCAGACTCCAGTTCCCGTAAGCTCTGCGTGCAACATAGCATAACACTAAAACCGTCAAACAGGTTTGCAACCAACGAATGCCATAATAAAAAGTTGCTCGGGGGAAGAGGCGAGAGGCAGCTCTAGCTATATACCTACGTAAGCGGAGCGGAGCGGGTTAAGAAAATATTTAGGTATTATAGGTAATTTGGCTGATTTTTTGAATAAATTTAAGCTGTTTTAAACTTTAGCGGTTTTGTGGCTGCTCAGTTACTAACATAAACTATGATTACCTTGCTCACTTTTAATAATGCCACTGAACTGTAAGAGATCGTACGAACGATAAAAAGTGTCCGGTTAAATATTATCTTGGACTAACATTTTCATGTACAACTAAATAGCCAAGTAGGTGCAACATAGATTTTTTAGCGAGCGAAAACTAATCCAGAGATTGCACTCTCAATGCAAGTAAAGCCGTATTTACATTACGAAACAAGTGTTATGCATGATAAAACTAGTTTCGTGAAACAAATTGTAGCACATGTGAAACTTCTTTCGATAAAAATTATAGTGTCATAAAATCATCAGTATTGCGTAGACAATGGCCCTGTTAAAATCAGAGCTGTATTTGATGATGCAAAACGTCGTCATAGAAATTATAAAGTAAAAAAAGGTTATATCAGAAGAAAAGACGTTGGTGGATTCGAGAATGGGTTTTTGGCGCGTATTTGTCTGCTTTCCAACAAAAAACCACGCGTCCGCTCTACGCAGGTGCTGTCGCAACACCAGTTTCGAGTCGCATTTACATCATGAAATTAGTTACAGGACATTTGTTTCACAAAAAATATGCGCATAGCACGAAACTACTCCAGTGTCACAAAAGTAATGCATGCATTGTAAAACTGAACGTTTACACGTGAAATTACTGGTTAAATTAGTTTTATTAAACTAATTTCATGCCACTAATTTCGTAATGTAAACCCGGCTTTACCTTCATAAAGCCAATTAAACTTCTTTCAGACTTATCCACGTTTTACATAATTATATCCAAATCTCGTTTCAAAAACGGACGTTTCATCTCAGTCCTTAGAACCAGCAGGAATGGACTATTTCTGGCTTCAATGTATAATTTTCTAATGTAAAGTAGCTACCCGGATCCGTAAATCCGTTTGCTGCATACCTACTCGCCTATTTGTTATTATTTTTTTATATATTAATTAACATTTTATAGGTAGGTACATAGGAGCATAACGAACCCTGCCAATGTATAAAGACAATGTTAATTATCACCGAATGCTCTCTCTAAAATCCCTCCCACACTGAATATCCTAATTGGTACTAATTAAAAATCGCTAGTTCTCCTTTAATGGAAGCACGGTATAAAAAGGGGCGCGGGCAACGAATACCTCGATTGGTCGAACCAGCTCTAAAATTACAACTTTTTGCATTTGTTCACCGTTCTGGCCACTCATTTTTTAGCACTTCCTCGCCGAAACCTATTGAATTATACCTGGTGAAGCTACATTGATGTATAACGATGATGGATCGATAAAGTTGATGAATAAAGATGACTACAGCTATAGACACAAATCGCTTTAATATTTTATTTCTTTGTCTTCTGCATCTTAACTCTAGATTTACATAAAAAGTCATTAAGTACATATTCCAATTGCAACGAGTAACAATGTGAAATGATAAAATTATTCTTTACTTTTAAAAGGGCCAAGTAATCGAAAGCAGCCAAATGTGAATACTATAGAGTACCTACAATTTCATTCCGCCGATATTGTTGGGAGTCGATAGTGATGCGGTAGTTACGAAGTCGGGTTCGATTGGTTCAGCTCAGAGTTGGGCAAAATGTAATGATGGTTATAGATTACCATTTTATCTGATTATTTTGCCTAAAATTAATCTGTAATCATGATTTAAATTACATCGTCCACACTGTTCTTGCGCTGTAAGAACGTGTTACTAAAAGAGTTTAAGCAGGTACCTACTATAGGCGCAAGCAGTAGGTATTTGTTAAAATAATGACGTTCATGCGTTCAATGCAGTAAAGATCCAGTCTATACCCAATATCCTTGTCCTGTCTCAGGCATAACGTTCTAATATATTAGGTAGATACTAAATTACTAATGTGAATTTGTGAATGTTAATTTATTCTGTCTCTGAATACGTTAATTAGGTAGATAGGGGAATAAAAGCCTACTCTCACATAAATTCAATCTAAAGGTATGTGTTTCGTTTGACAGAGCTACTTGAGAGTAAGAGAATAGTGATACACACAATCACCTAACAAGAAATAAATAGACATAATTTAGTTACGACTGCATTTCGCCTGTGCAACGATCTTTTATAGGGCTTGGTGTTCAATTTTACAATAAGGTACCCAAGACGATACGTGATTTACCCATTGGAATGTTGGTCAAGCGACGTGTAAAATCATTACTTGTTAGTAAAGGATATTATGGTATAGCTATAGATGAATATGTTCATGAGGGTGCCTGGGAGTGATAATGCCGCGACAAGTTCCGCTTAAACTAGAATAAGTTTTATTTTTTTAAGTTTAGCCGTAATTAGTAGTAAGTGCAACCTGTACTGTGAGTGGAGAAAGAGAAAAAAAAGACTCCTTGGGAGTTTCTTGCCGCTTCTTCTTCCAATACCACTCATCGTAGGGATTTGTTGAAGCGATGACGTAAAGTGACTTTCGAAATGCGTTTGTAAAAACCTACTTCGAAGAAATAAATATTTGGATTTGAATTTGAATCCCGCAGGTGTATGTAAGATTTCTTGCAAACAAAATTTGCCAAGAGTGGATAATGCAAATAACGCAATATTGCTATCGGTAATGTTGACCGTCATAAATTTATTATGTTGTTTTTGTCAACAAGTTTAAATTCACCATAATATTTCCAATTTAATGAATAAAAATTTGTATCGTGGTCAGTTAAGTTTTTTATCGGTAGACAGCAGTAGGAGAGAGAACTAGGCACACAATAAGTAATTGTTGGATCCCAGTTGTTTCTGGGACCATGTATCCTGATTAACCATAAAAAAAGTTTGTGATTGACAGTCTGTTCATGCAGTCTTATTATTTTCCTGACAAAAGTAATCGTATAATTCTTTATAATAAATATTTTAATAATGTAATCAGAAGCCTTGCTTGCCGCACCGGTTTTTTTGTCGTGGAGTGGGTGGGTTGGATGGTATCATGCACGGTTTGGCAGTTCGGTTCGGTTCGGAACTTCGGTTCGGACAGATTAAACAATACACGCCGTCGAATATTGCCGATGAAACACGAACGTACCCGAATGAAAAACGAATCTCGCTCCAAAACGTGATCGCGCTATTTGATTTGAAAACAAAATCCACCCGCTTGCCGCTGCCGGCTCACGAGTCACAGGCGAACCGAATTGCAGGCTCAGTGCGCGAGCAAGCGTGATACGGAATGAACGTGTGGTGCGTTTTGCGCGGACATTGACACTACGATTATTTTTGAACTTGCGATTTATACAGCCAGAATAAAAAAAAGTTTTGGAGTATAAAGTCGAGGCAAATAGAAGTATTTATTGTCCAAAGTTGATTTCAATGTAGTTCGCGTAAAGTTTTGACCAAAATTTGTGTATTTCCGTATAGACGCAGAAATAAAGTGAAGAAGACTTTTCGAAACAAAGGACTGTTTTGTACATTTTCGCTGTGATTGCGAAATTGTGTTCAAAAGAATATCGATTGGACTCAATCGATCGTGGAGGGCACTGGAAAAAAAAACATCGCCCCGACCAACTAGTTCAGACTCAATCTGTGGTCGTCGAACAAATAAAACAAAAACGCATCATTTTCCGTGCATTATTTCAACGGCTACATTTTACAAAAGACATAAATTCTTGTAAATTTTTCAAGCACCTATAGGGCCTGACTGAAATTATAGTGAGTTTTATAACGTATCAAAACACGTGAACAAGTGTATCAGTTTGCGTTTTTTAAGCGTAACGAGCATCAAAACCTGGATCAAAACTAGTGTCGAGTTGGTCTTGCATGATGTCTACAGCCATAATGCATCAGTCTGCACTGTATAATATTGGTGATCTGTTCTTGAAGGTAAGTTTTGAGACTAGTTTATTAAATATTATTTAGAAATATAATAACAACTGTCGGTCGGTAATAATGCAAGAATAACCGAGGTCGATCACCTTAAGTTCATAACACATATATAACATTTTTGTACTTAGGTACATAAACAAAGAACTGATGTTTCCATTTCCTTACCTAGACCAACAATAGTATTTACTTGGCGTGTTTTGGTATTTCCAAAAGAATTAATTATTAATAAGTACCTAACTGGTCTTTTTTTACAAATTTCTATTCTCTCCGCAAAATATAAAGTGACGCATTTTACCATGGCATTATTTTGAAGTGAATTGACACTAAGTATGTATTTATTTTCGTAAAATCCGTTGTTTTAGTGTATTTTAATGTTTTTATAGACTAATATCACTAAAATAATATTCTTTTATAGGTTACGTTAAGTTGACATTAAAAATTTCATAACCTTAAAATCCATGTGTTACATTTTTATGTTTACCTATTACATGATATTTTTAATTACCAACTCAAACTGTAGTCTTACATTGAATTGTTCCTCTAGGCAACGTACATAATTTAATAACGGTTTATTTTTTTATATTTTAGTAGGTATACGAATAAGTCGCCCGGTAGGTAACAAGTTTCGCCGGTATTTTAATGACCGAATTAGGTACTTACTATTCATTCAGTTGAAACTTTGAAATCGACTTAGCATACACGCCCATGTAACTACATAGAAGCATTTAACAGACTCAGATTTTGACAAGAAATGGCTAAACGACCGAACTTATATTTCTTGTTTTGATTTAATAGGTATACGGCCGATTTTTAAACCTTGAGTATGATATGTAAGCTACAAAACCTTACGTAAATGCTTATAACTAAAATAGACCAAAGGCATAACTTACTAAACCTACAATTTTATATGTATGAACCGATTAAAAACATAGTAAATCAGTCTTTAAACGTGTTGCTAGATGGGCCTCAAGTTTTGATAAAAATATGTCAGTGAGTGAGTACGTGAATTAGATAAGATTATTTTTAACTTTTTTTAAATCAAATAGTTATTCAGGTGGTAAGGGCCTAGATCTCACCCGGGGAAGTACCACCGCCCGCCATTTATTTTCTACCGTGTAATAATTGTTTTAAAAACAATTGTGTTCCGGAATAGGAAGGTGTGGAGCCGGTTACACTTTTATAGAGGCGACCATCTCAGTCCTCCATGGTAGCAATGCATCTGTGGCTGAATTAGAACGAGACTCATACTAACAATAACTAACTGGACTATTATTAACATTGACTAACAGGACTAATTATCACTAACAGTCCCTGTCCTCACACTTATTAACAAATTAGCTAAATGGACTAACCATCCTAATCCCTTTGAGACTCGTTCTACATCGGTGTCACAGTTGTTATGGACGGCAGCGGAAGGGTGGTGCTGCATGCTCGTTTGCTATCTTAATTATATAAAAAAAATACTTTTAACGAAAATGTGATGTCTAAGAAATCTAGATTATCTTGCTCTGAAAGTCGAGCCGAGGCACTTACTTCTTCTAAGTTAGGTATTTACTGTATAAAAAGGTACTACGACTTAATGTCCGATTAAATCACAGCTTCATAAACAAGAAACAACTTATAAAGAAAAGAGAATGTAAACATTAAGCTTAGTTGATTCTGAGAATTTAGTTTCTTCGTAATATTAAAGACCAAAATAACATTAAATAAAGAAAAAGTAAGGCAGGTGTCCCACCGCGGGCTAGTGGGCGAGTGCATCGCGGCTATTTACTCGCTCAAGACACGTATAGAAGATGTGACATTCTGTGTAAACAAAAGAAACGCATATGTAAACGAGTACTCGCTGGCGGTGTGAACAGTCATCTCTTTTGTTCACACGAAAAGTCATATTTTCCGTCGCTGTCTTGGGCGAGTGCGAGAAAATAGCCGAGCTTTACTCGCTGCTCGTTGCCGGTGGACACCTGCCTAAGATTTACGATCATGATTACAATGCATTTCAGACTCGTCATTTAAAAATGTCTTTAGATGAAAATTTTAACAGATATCATATACATACGGATACTCTATAGGGAGAATTCTTTTACCGATTTTTCTCACTGTGATCATGATCCATGCAACTGGGTCGAAATATAATACATTTAAAAAATATTTCAACAGCGATGAGTAAAACTTATAAAAATATTGGCCAAGATTCTTATCTATACAACAACAACAACTGACAGGATTAACTGATTATCCCCTCCCCGGTCCTCATACTTACTAATGAAGTAACCATCATTCTAATGGTCTAACAAGGCTTGCTCGAGGCAAGATCTCTTAATTATTACACAGCAGTGCTCGAACAGTAAAATCGATAGCATACGCGCCTTTAAGAACGAGTGTAGCTCGAACTGCATTCACGAGTATTGGATTTGTGTAGTATAACTTTATTTCTCTTTTCTCAGATTCGCAGATACATTGTTATGGCCCTCGGTGACCATTTGGCATCATATTGTGTGTTTCTTATCTACTTATTTCTCGGCTATTTCTATGGACACTACAAGTGATTAACGACTATACATATTTTCCTACTGGCATGGCTGTTGCCCGCGACTTCGTTCGTCCATAGGAATTTTTCCCGCGTGAATTTCGATCCCGCGGGAATTCTAAAAAGGAGCGTATATTTTACTTCACAACCTCCTCTATCTCTCAGTGAAAGTCCCATAAAAATCCGTTCAGCTGTTTCTGAGATTAGCGAGCACAAATTTTATTATAATTATGTATAGAAGACTCAAACTTTATTTATTTACACTGTTCTTTCTCCCTAATAAATCTTTGTTAATGCCGTTGTTCATAATGGCATGTATCCACCGACTATTCATCATCAGATCATCTGATTATTTCTTAGCTATTACGTAAAATCGAAGCACCTTGAAGGTATCTACCAAACCTTTAAAATCCTTTCAGTTCTTCGAATACTCCTATAAATACCATCAAAATTTAGAAATTTCATGTAAGTGTAGAGGCTAAACAACTCATATTTTAGAACCCCTAACTAATTGCTAGTGCTACATTACCTGTTAAATTAATTACCTACAATAACACGATATGATTCCCGCAAAATGTCTACCTGAATACTACGTTCATAGCTGTGTTTACTGTAGGGCGTGGAGGTCAAAATACCACCAGCGTCGTAAAGTAATTAACTGCTAATTGCTCGAAATACATAACTAAACTGGTAACAAACCACCAATTTTAACGCAATGTAAGCAGAAAGGTTGCGTGTTTAATAATAACCTGTCGGGAAGTTCACTTACAAAATTGCATTACTCAAAAATGATTTTTTTCGATTAACTTTATTATGTTTTTTCCGACTCCAACTTTAACTTCAATGCGAACTCCATACGGTAGTTTGTCGTTGCTATGATTATTCTTAATCAGTGACATTTTAAAGTAGAAAATGAGGTCCGGGTTCGAATCCCAGGGCGCGTATTCTAACTTTGCGGAGTTATGTGCGTTTTAAGTATATAAATGTCACTTGCTGTAATGGTGAAGGAAAATATCATGAGGAAACCTGGATGCCATAAAGTTCACATAACTCAAAAGTATGTGAAGTCGGCCAGCGTGGTGGACTACGGCCTTAACCTGCTCATTCTTAGAATAGACCCGTGGGCTCAACAGTGGGCCGCTGGACAGTGGGCCATGATGGGTCGAAATGATGATGATGTAAGTTCCTGGTAAATTACAAGGATTTAATATTTCACCTCAACTTTAAAATGTCGGCGCATTTAATAAATATAAAAGGGTCAAAACGTCTAATAATAGAAATATTAAATATCTCGGGTATTATAATAATTGTAACATCTTATGGTACGGGAGCCGACGATGCTAAATGTGGATTTACTCGAGCGTCGTAGAGACCTATTGGGTTGCAAAGATTAGATGATAAGAAGAAAAAAATGCCATATAATGTATACCTTTTCATCAGTGGGGGAAGCGGCTATAGACTTTTAAATATGTAAAAAAATAATATCCATGTGGACATACTCGAGCGCTTCAGATATTGATAGCATCAATGTTCTACGTATTTTTAATAATGTACTATGTCA
>DWJQ01000463.1:0-14266 GCA_018248915.1 Hesperia meskei straton | reverse complement strand
CAAATTGCAGAAGGGATTACACTTTCATCGACTTCTTCGACTTTTCATATCGATATAAAATTTATTCTCTATAACGCTCTTATACAAATCCAAAACAACAGCATATTAGAGACGTCAAAAAAGTAGTTACCTGATTATAACGATAGAAAATGAAATAAAACCAGTTGCATGCAATAAAGTTTACGAAATAATTTTATGAAATAATTTTGCAGTAAGACCACTAGGAAGACCTCCTCCTCGTAGTCATACATATGACGTGATAGGAGGACAAAATAGTGGGACCACGAGGAAACAGTCCTAAAAATCCATGTAAGAAATAATTCTCGATCTAAGATTAAAGTGACATAAGAGTGCAAAAACGCCCTCGCTTCGCCTCGGGAAAATTGTTGCTCGGGTCCTCTTAGTTGTAGCGTGATTTTATACAGCCTTTATAGTATTCCTCAATAAATGGACTATTCAAAACAAAAAGAATTTTTGAAATTGTTTGAATCAGAAGTTCCTAAGATTAGCGCGTTCAAACGAACAAGCAAACTTCCGCATTATATTATTAGTATAGATTTAAGTCCGATCGAGCTACTAAAATCTCTTGAGTGCTTCTGTACTTCGAAGGTTACGTAAAAAAGTTGGTTCCGGTTATTATTGATAGACAGCACTCGTTAAGGAATTTCGGAGTCATTCGGGCAGTATGATAACTTCCGATACATGGGTTGTTCATTAACCCTTCCACCAATCCGCACTGGACAAGCATGGTGGAGTATGCTCTAGGCTTCCTCAATCTGAAGACGATACTCGTGCTCAGCAATAAGCCATTATTGGGTTGAAGCTAATTCACTGTTTGCCCGTGGTCCTGGTAGGTCGACTTACGATAACATAAATCATGTAGGCAAAGGATGTACAATAATGATCCTTGTAATAATATGTAATCTCTTTTGACGTCTAATATGCTGTTATTGTAGCTTTGTATAAGAAAGTTCCTGGTGTTAATAAATTTTATATCGATATCAAAAGTCGAAGAATTCGATGAAAGTGTAATCCCTAGTGCGATGGGATCACGGGGAATTAAAATTCAACTCACCGGGACCACGGGTAAACACCCCCAAAAGTTAGTTGAAATTATCAATTACGAAAGAAATGGGTTTAAATTATAGTAAAACCAAATAAATCAATGACTTCAAGATCTTTTTATTATAATTTAATCAATTTAGAATATTTCTATCAATAAGAGAACCTGTACCTACTTTAATCATTCATAAATTGTTGAAATTGTTGAAACATCCCTAAAATAGGATTTTATCTTTGCCAATATTTTAACTTTTAATATTTTGTATGACCGCTTTTATTCTGTAGAACTGCTTTAAGACGTCTAGGCATCGATTCTACCGGTTCGATTCTACTTTACTTTGTAGTGTTTTGACTGGCAAAGTCGACCATGTTTCGAGAATTTTATTTTTAAACAAATTTGTGTTGCGTTTTAAAGAAACAGGGATCCTGCGGTCTTATTCATCCCACAAATGTTCAATAGGGTTAAGGTCGGGTGACATTAAACGCCACTCCAGTTTCAGAAAAGGAGGTGCCTGCTTCCTGTACCTTTGATCTCTCGTACCAAAATCTTGGGATTGATTTTACACTGACACTTTGTCCACTATTTATCTGCAAGACTAGGATATTCTTAACTCTTCTTTATTATGTTTCGCATATTTTCTGGACTAACTTTAAATAATTATCTCACAGCACTTACAATTTTTTGTATTCACATACAGTCGTTGTTTTTTCTTCTATATTAACTTTCGCCTCGGTGCCCTTATTTAAAAATATATGTATTAAATTACCTCAACATAAAATAAAAATATCTATTTATTAAACAAAATACCGAACTGAAAATACTGCCCGAACAAAATTATTAAATTACTTAAAAACCGCGATAGTACCTATCGAAAATCGTTTAAAGTTTCCTATTTCAACTGACTTTTGGCGTGCAAAAATCAAGTAGTGAGCACAGATTCTAAAAAAATGATAATTTGAGGATTCCCTGTTGTATATATTACGATAGTAGGTATATGTTCTGAACATAAATAGTAAAGAGATCGTTCAATGAAACCACGTTTTTTGGAAATATCACACATCATTGTATAAGGTGAATTAATTTCAACTTAGGTACTTTTGGAGGACACCGTACATCCAGATAAAAGTCGAATATAATAATCGTTATTACAAAATGTATATAATTAAATATCAATGATACCGTGCATTCCAAAGCCAGATTCTTAAGGTTTTGTTCAATAGCACATAAAACAAACGACATTTTATTGATGCAACTGTAAAACGGCGCATCAATAAAACATGCGGCCGTTGCATTTGCAATTGAAGTGTGCCCGTATAGTTGTTTTTCTTTCGATGGTAATTTCGATGGTTTCGTCGGTGTATATAAAAGTGGTCCGTAGAATACATGGTGTAAATAATAATGTAAACTATAATAGTGTCTGTAAGGGTATGTATCTGAATATACCCTCTACCATTATCTTCTTGTATATTTAAGTATTGCACAAACATGTAGTTGAAATGCTTTGGTCGATTTTGATGATTCGTACAGTAATGCAAAGAAGGTAGAAACATCATTCCATAGGCCGACAACCGGCCAAAAAAAGAAAGTCAACGAACTATGTGCAAATAAGAATTATCATTAAGAGAAGTATTAAAAAAACTTTGCTTTATACTAATATCTATGATACTTTTCGTGAGTGAATAGTCATATAACTACCCTCCTTAGTATATTAACAAAACTCAGTTACCAAAGTAGGAATACGCGAGAATATTTTATGCGCGTGCTTTTGACACTTCCATTTCTTACTCAATATTTCTTTCGCGAGTATTATTGTATCGAACTAAAAGTTTGATCGTACTCTGCTGAAGGAATTTTCGTTTCAAACACCCTTGTTACGTTTTGACGTTAAGTTTCACGACTTCTTTTATTAAAAAGATTGATAAATATACTAGAAAATAAACAAACATTATACCTACTTATTATGTTGAGCAATTTTTGGTTATATTTGTATGACATCATCTATTCTTGAGAGGGTGATTAATTTGCCTTTTAAATATTGAAATTGTCGAACATATTTTCATGAAGCGGCCAATTACAAGACCGCTCCTTCACATTCGCGGGAACCTTTGTACCTACATTGCCAGCATTGTCGCTTCTTTGACGTCTATTCATACCACGAAATAGTCAAAAACTTCACAGTCATTTGCAAAGGTCCGTCCTAAATACCGTCCATCATCGTAATCTTTAATTATCCCACGGTGGGTAACGATATATTATGCCGGAGGGGGAAAATTGGTGGACTTTACACGTACCTACCTATTTGAGAACATTATGGATTTTGTGCTATGCAATTTTTCTCAAGATGTTTCCTTTTTTCGAAGCAAGTAATACTTTTTGATTTTTTTTTTAATCAGACCTACCAGAACCGTTCAACATTCAAGATAATATTGCTGCTAAAGCGATAAAATAATTATTATAATTAACAATTCCACACTGTATTAATAATCCCCAACTAAAGGTTTTACCAAATCAATCAATCGAGCGTCGATCGACGGCATCGATCGATGGTAGAATCGACTAGTCGACGTCGATCGATAGTTTTTATAGCCGCCAATCGATCTTCTGCACCAATTGATCTTCGATTCTTCTGGACGATTGGTCTGGTAACACCGCTATATCCCCGTGTATTAAGTGTCACGGATAACACACAAAGACAAGAACCTCACCCTAAATTGCACCTTGCTTACCATAATTACTTTCCCATGCTGATCGCTTATCGAATTTGAGTTGAGCCATATTCATTATGTAAGATTATTATAATTAAACAAGTCCCCATCATATTGTCTCTACAGTTTCAAACATTCTTATGTTTTAACAAGCTGAGATTCTTTTCTTTATCGCTGTCTATCAAATGACAAATTAACTTAAATTACGACTGTCAGTGAATTGAATACTAACGTCTTCGTGTCGGTATATTCCTGTTTCTTCAGTATCGCCTTTCGTCTCACACAGGCGACAGATGACAGAATATTTATCAAGATTTTTGTTATGCAATAAATTGCACAAAATCCATGCATTTTTTTGTTATTTATACTGACTTTATTATCATATTATTTCAGTGGTTGAGATAAACTATTTAAAACAATAGATGTGAGGCGTAAGATTCATAATAAGGTTTATTACGGTCTCAAGTCTTAATGAAATCAGTGACAAAAAAACAATAATGTTAATTATGATTAAATGTCGCGAGATGCTTTTAACTCTCGGTGAGTGTCATAATTAGTTAGCTACAGCGTGACTTCAGTTTGCCAAAGATTTAACATTAATTTGTGAAGTAAAAAAATTTCTATGGCTTAATTAATAAATCTTCTTAGTACGAGAGGGATGGTGGAAATAAACTTTAAAGCAATGCCGTTAATGACCAAATCAATAAGTAACACAATTTTAGATTATTAGACCAAGTAATGCATAAAAAAATAAAGTCTCTAGTTGACAATACCAATTCAAATAACGAGTGAATAAAATGAACCCGCGGCATATGAATTAATCAGCCCCCTACACTCCATAATAATAAACGGAGTGTCAACAGATTGAATTAATTGATTTTATTTCCATTCAAGGAACTGTAACAACTTGTATGTAATAATTCTCAAGAGTTAGTAATTCGTGTTTACGAGCGAACCAATTCATAATACTGAAACTATTAGCACTTTTAGGAATGTTATTTTTAATTTGCCTTAATTTGAATTTATTGCCAAGCATCGATAACCAAGTAGTTTAAAAATGAGTTCAAACAGGAAGCTCGGGTTCAAATAAAGGGCATTCTTGTGATAAAGGGTTATTATAAAATGGATGATTATTTAAAATATGAAAAACCGAAAACTTGAGTTTGAAATAGCCTCAATA
Source organism: Hesperia meskei straton (assembly GCA_018248915.1). Taxonomy (NCBI): domain Eukaryota; kingdom Metazoa; phylum Arthropoda; class Insecta; order Lepidoptera; family Hesperiidae; genus Hesperia; species Hesperia meskei. The sequence continues at coordinate 9,318 of DWJQ01000463.1, read as the reverse complement.
GTAATAGTAGTAGTGTGGTCTGTAACTCTGAGCAGGTAAAATTCCTTGGGAGTTTATTTCAGCTTCTTCTTGTTCTTCACACGGTAGGGATTTATTGAAGCGATGGCGTGGTTAGACTTATAAAAAGTGTGTGTTAAACCTAAGTTGGAAAACAAATCGAATATAACGCTACCTTATACTTATATTAAAAATTCAAAGTATTTCTCCGATAATTCAAAGTAATGAATAATCCATGAACATAAAGCTACAAGGCTATTATATTTCGTAGATAATTAATTTAATTTACATTAACTAATTCGATTATCATTGCAATGCTTATTCATGTGTATCTAATTCATACCTCTCAAATTATTGCGATTACCAAATAATTATTATTATGTATAGGTAACCAACACGCACACTCCAATGAAATAATAGGAATCGTTTGGCTATTAACATATCGTTTATTAATTAATTCGTTGTCGGATAGAGGTTGAAACGACGCGGACATGCCGAACACCAACATAATATATTCGTATTTAGTTACATCATTATTAGGGAGTCTCTATATGTATACGTCCGTGATCTGAGCACAGAATATATAAAGGATGGCTAATTTGGAGAAATCCATGAGAGAGTACCGATGGAAGCGTAGATGGTGGTATGTATGTGCGTGTATATTTTCTTTGTTTCTTATGTAAGTAACGATAGCGGTGATTCAAATAAAAGAAATGATTTTGAACTCCAAAACATCTGATTACATGAAATGTTTCAGTGATCAATTAAATCAAAGTGAAAAGTTACAAATTGAAATAAAAAAATATCCAATATTAATTAATATTGTTAAAGTGATAATTGAATTGATTTCCGCGCTATAAAATCAGAATAAATTTATTGACGTTAAATGCTAAACGCAGATCGCAAAACTATTTTTACATTACTTTTAACAGATATATTGTTAAATATTTAAGTAATCTTTACATAGTATAAAACAAAGTCGCTATTTTTGTCCGTCTGTTTGTTTGTCTGTATGCTTAAATCTTTAAAATTACGCAACGGATTTTGATGCGGTTTTTTGTAATAGGTAGAGTGATTCAAGAGGAAGGTTTTTATGTATAATACATGCATATATTCCCACGAGAACGGGATCCACGCGGGTGAAGCCGCGGGCGGACCGCTAGTAATACTATAAGGAAAACTTGTTTAATCGGACTCCAAACCCCCTAAAAGAACTTGAATTTTTATTTTAAACAAACAAATTCAAATTGCACGATTGAATCTTATAACTCCCACGTCATTACAAATTTGTTTTCGATTTCCCGGAGTGGTTTAATGATTTTATAATCAGGGCAGGAACACGAATATGTATTTGCCTAAATGGGCAATTACCACCAACCCATACTATCCATGAAATGGTAATGAGGCTTTTGTAGCAAGTGATTGGATTAAACACAGCTTTAATATTAGTCTATACAATTGGAAACAATGGTCAGATTATGTAGTGTTCAATTTCAGCTTTATTATACAATTATACGCCACAACGGTTTCTCTCAAACAGTGTAGCTACAAAAATCGAAAGAAAATTGATGCATTGACGTTATATTTCGAAATATGCACTGAATGATTAAATAATTAGGTAAGTAACGGTTTAACTGACGGATATCGTCGTGAAACTTAAGACTAGGTACTGAAAATCAGCCCTACATATGAGCCCGGCTCAAATTGAATCTGGACTTTTTCATGAATTTTGCTGCAGTACCTTGAACCATTCACAACTATAAAATTCGTTTTAATGGCAACCCACACCCAAACCAACTTTCTGTCCCAGTAATTAAGATTCAATGCAGACGGTAAGAATTTAAAATGACATGGGATAGGTAAATGTTATAGGTTGCGTCACGTAAAAAGAACGCTAGCGGTCAAGCTGCGCATTAGGCGATTTATCGGTCTCTTTGGTGGTTCGGTCTCTTTAGTTTGTTTTTAATGTACCAATAAAGAATTAAATATACCAAACCGTGAGCAATAGGCAAATAAAACCTATAGTACTGTCGTGAGCGAGTGTACTCATGCACAAACATACTCCCTCCACTTTCTTCCAGCGTTCTTTTTACATGACGCGACCTATAAAAAAATGTTTCTAGAGGGACTGGGATGTTTGTACTGGAGATTGGGAATTCCTTATTCCCAGCGACTAAAGTCCAAGTAGATGTAGCAAAGTCCAAGTAAAGTCTAGTGTTAATTGTTTGTTTTATTATGTATTGTGTTGAAGTATTCTGAATGAACGTTTCACTTATTTACCAAATTACCGTCAAACAAGCCTTTCCAATCAATGGTACGTAAGTAAAACGTAACGTCGTGTATGTATATGTTCCTACTCAGTATTTACAGCTAAGAAAGAAGATAACACTTTTTGTCTCTCAAGCCCAAAAATTTATACCATTTAAGTATAACAATGTGATATTATTTAACACTACTTAAATGTCCAGAAAATTAAATATGTAGAAACTTTAAATCCTAACTAATATTTCTAAATGTACAATATCCGATCAAACATTTATTTCACTGGCAACTTCCTCAAAACTTAAGGGAATACCTTAACACAAAATATGGATTCTGGAAACACTATTTCTGCTACCCGTTCGGTCTCAAATCAACAGAGCTAGAATTTTTCATAAGGAATAAAGTTATTTATGTCAGAAAGAATAAATTCTAGCTTGGAAAACGGAATTCAAGTAACAGATTTTCAAGCTAAATAAAGCGAGTAGTCTACTTATCTAATTCAGTGTTGTTGTTGAATTTACATTTAGGTAGGTATATTGTTTTGATTTTCGTTAAAACAATATAACTATGTTGTACCTACCTACGTTTGTTTTAGACAAGTATTTCTCTTGTCCATTATGGTGTCTTAAAGAAAAACATGTTTTTCTATTCTTCCCTTATTCTATTTGTCTTAAACTTTGCGAGTAGCATACGTAAAAACATGAAAATAATTAAAATGTTAATGATGACAATGACATCTAGATACCATAGATGTGAAAAATAAAAAAATAAAGATGACGAAACTTGTTCACTTTTACATCCTTACTTAGTTTTTTCTTTTTCTGAAAGAATTTTTAATCTCGAATATTCCTATAAATATTCGTTCTGCGCACGAAATTCTTGCAGTCAACAGGTAGGTACTTAAATTAGACAAAAAATAAACATTATATTCTATTGACCAGTCAATGGATATTTCGTTACGTATCCATATTTAGCACTTAGCATTTAGCACAGGGTATAGAACACATTTACCCACAGACCTTTATAAAAACGCTTTGTTTCCATAGATACGCCTTTTATTTCAGTCTTAGGACCAGAATAAGTACACTACCTTAGTTAGTATTCCAACTTAATGCTAGTACTCTAACTCTACGACTGATCTAAGAATTGAGAAAGCCGGTCAATTGAAAGATCGTGAAAAGGGTAATTTGTTTTACTATGCTTTGCCCTTTGAATAATAATCCAGTGAACTATGTTGCAAAGTATCCGTAGGTTATTATCACCTGTTATAAAAATAATGATCAGACTGCTCCGGAAACATAAAACATTATTTAAACGTGGACAAAGTGACAATCGTATTTTTTATTGTAACGGTAGTCGTACAAGTTTTATAAGAATGTCTAGTTGACCAACGGATCTTCTTCAACGGTGCTTCCTTTTTTAATCGTTTTTAAAAAGGAAGAGGTTCTATGTGCCTCATAACTTTGCACTGGGTTGACCGATTTTGATATATTTTTCTTGTATTTGAAGGATTTTATTAGGGGGTAGTCAGTGAGTTATTCGTATTACGTATTAAGTTATATTATGGTATTTAGTTCACTTGTTTCCATTTTCAAATATCTTTCATTAATCCCATACTTCTACTCCTAGTATTGTGGGACCAATTTATGTGGGACCAGACGACAAGTCCAGACCAGAGTGACATCAGACGTCTAGTTTTAGAGCAATCTCTTCTTGTCGATTATAAAGTCAGTGAATTATTTGTAAAATTGATAAGCAAACAGGCATAATGGCACTGTTTGCCTTAGAGTAAGCGGTCTAAACCTCTTTCGAACATCCTTGATTCTTCGTGCAAATGTACGGGAGTATGTACTAATGATAATTTCATAGACCGATTGGCAACATTCATACACATTTTGGGTTACACTGGTTTGCGCAGACCCTATAGGTATTTCATTATCTTTCGATATGGAATTCGTTTAAGTTGCAGCTCAGTTCACTACTCACACTTATTAACAAAGTAACCAATATTCTAACACCATCTACTAACTGGACTAACCTTCCTAGTCCCTTTGAGTCTAGTTCTAGGTTGGTCACAGTTGTTTTGGGCGGCAGCGGAAGGGTGGTGCTGCATGTTTGTTTGCTATCTTTATTCCATAAAAAAAGCTTCCTACACCTGTGATTAGGGTCCATAACAGATTAACGGCCAGAATAAAAAAATGCATAAAGTAAATTTTGTTTACAATGTAAATTAAACTTTTAGCACACGTAATAAAATTGCTTTAGCGGGGAGTGGCAATCCATATTCTGCGCGACTCAAGTATAGTGACCTCAAACAAGACAGACCTGATTGTTCAGTAGAGTGGCGAACTTCGACTCAATCGACTTAATCAAAGTGAACTTGGGGAGGATAGCGTCGACTGAAGAGTCGATTGAATCCCTTAACTACCTGAAACATGAATAGCATTCGAATACGTAACCTATTTGACCAGCTAGCTAATGTATAATACTTTAAAAAATCTTATTAATTACGGGACTACGAGTATATTCGCGGGTATTTCAAAGGTATCATAATGTTAGGTACACTAGTTACATATTTTTAGAGACGACCATCACAGTCCTCAGGGATAGCACAGCATCTGTGACTGAGTTATAACGTGACTTATTCGAACAACAAACACTAACTAGACTATTAAGTACTAACATTGACTAATAGTTCCTGTCTTTACTTATAACTTACAAACTAACCAACTAATGTTCCAACATCATCTTCTAAGTAGACTAACTATCCTAATACCTATATTAAGCCTAGTCTTAAGTCGGTAGCGGTTGTCATGGGAGGCAGTGGAAGGGTGGTGCTGCATGCTCATTTGACCTTAATTCCATACAACAAATTTAGATATCATACCCAGTAAAGGTTATACCCAGTAATCGGACATAGTGAAGTATGCGAGGTCTTTGGCAAAGGGAAATCTCTCCTCATGCGAGATGTCATAATTATTTTATTTCTATTAGTTTATAATTATAATTTGATCTAAAATCAGTTGAACTAGGTATACGAGTACATAGAATAGAACTCTCAGGTGCTCTATATTTAACAGAACTATATTATTACCTATCTACATACTTTTATACATTCGTCACGTCATTCCAGAAAGTAATTGTACTAAGTCATTCTGAAGGATGACGCAATCCGTCAACTCATTAAACACCCCAATAAAACCTTACTAAAGGCTACTGGACCAGTTCTCGAAGAATCATTACATCAGTCTGTCCCTATATACCACACGAACAAGCCCTAAAATTCATTGCCGCCCCTCATTCAGACAGGAGACAGAATGAGACCCTATTAGGGTTCAGACGGGAGCAATGAACTAATTAAAGGACACAAGTACTCCCTATGCAATCAATCTGATGTAACGTTACGTGTCATTCGTTGCACGTAATGGTGTCAATGATGTATACTTTAAATTAGTTACGACTAAGGGTATTTACGAGAACTTACTTTGATTTATTCATGCCTAATTGGTTTTACGTATCCTATGCACGTACTTGAAGTCGTAAACTCGCATTTCATTCAAATTACTGTTATCAATAAAGTAAGACAGTTTAATAAATTTCCGTGAATAAATAATTCAGTCAGTCTTTACTCCTTTAATAAAGGAAGTAGCAACATTAAGTTATGACTATCGTGAGAAGATATAGTGTTACTACTTAGTAGGTCACTCCCTACACCTAGACAGCCGCTGAGGGAAGAATATACGTACATACAGGAGAGACCTACTATGTCTAGCAATGGACTTCCAAAGGCTTGCAGATATGTAGAGTATCTTTTAGTCCGCAATTGGGTAAAAGAGGCATAAGATTTTGTTTTACCCCTGTAAACTCGAAAAATTAAAACTCATTAACAGACAAAAATAAAAATTCAATAACTGTGAATTGGGACCATCTTTGTCAAGATGTAAATTTAATTTAACAAAACCAGTAAATGCTAATTAGAACTTGGTTTCCTTTGTATTCTGTGTTTGAGTCACAATAAAATTGTATAGTTCTCAATGTCAAAGTATTGTGAAGTAGGACTTGACGTTTTATTAAAAGCTGATAGATCAATGGCACTTGTTTGTGGATTGTTATTTCTGTGATAATAACGATGAACCACTCAGTCTTTGGAAACATTTATTTCAGGGTAGCATACATTCTATAATAAAAAAAAAACTTAAATCATTTGCTTGTTAGAATTTCTACCCTGACGGTTTATTTTAATTTGTACAATAATTTTTTCACCCCATCTATTCGAAAAGGACGACTTGGTTCGCCTTTAAGTGCGCCCAAAGTTGATGTTTTTAATCCTCTTTATTTAAATAAGTGCGCCGCAATTATTTTTGACGCGCACTTTTTGAATTTTTTAACATCCTAGTGTTCGCATTGTTAGAAAATTATGGTTCTGTTTTGAAAATTAAGTTATTAAAGTGACAATGAAAGTTAACTCCTGAATATGAGGCGCCTTCTATTTTCTCATAGGGGGGATGAAAAATAGAGTGTATCACTCGGGCGCAAGTATATATTTTTTGGCTCGAGCGACGTACTTTGAATCCCTCGCTACGTTCTGGATTCTACTAAAGAATCCCTCGCTATGCTCGGGATTCTATTCTAGGATCCCTCACTTTTCTCTGGATTCAGAAAAGCGCCCTCGCTGTAAAAATATTACTTTGCTCCCTTGTTGTACAATCTAATATTCTTGCTAGGTATACTTCCTAGTACCTACTGGTTTTTTATTAGGTATATGTTTTTTTCTGAATGGCCATTAGTTCTGCCATGACGCATTTCAAGGTTATCCATTAATAAACACCCTGTATATGTTTGGGTTACGTCTTACACAAGCTAAAGAACTAATTTACTGTAGGGATTTTAAATTTTGTATATTTTTTAGCTACAATGATAATGGACTTTAATGACAACTATAATCGGATACTAAGCTCAGGATTAACTCTAGACAAGGTAACTCCTAGACGGTTAACATAGCACAGTGATTATAATTCACTTAGCATTATAAATGAATAAAATTACTTGCATACTAATTTAAAACTACTTGCATACTATTCATAAAATGTGAAAATATACACAGTTTATATCGGCAAAAGTGAATAAAAAATGAAATAAATATACTAGTAGGTACTCACAATAACGAGAATTTAGAATGGGATTTTTTTTCAAATTAGTCGCATTACTGTTTATGTGAACAGAATTGCTTACGAAAACATCAAGGGAAAACGCTTGTTAAAGAAATTGGATAAGTCTAAAACCCTCGAGCAATAACACGGTCAATTACTAGTCTTCTTTATGAAAGCGACTCGCGAAATGAGAATCTCCCAAGAAAGTGCGCAGAAATTGCCACTTCAGCTAGATTTTATTCTAGTGGGTACATAGACATAAAATTATGTTTTACTGTTAACGGTTGAACGATAAACGAAACCATTGTTTGTGTAATTTGACCTGGGGCAAAGTTAAATACCTATATCTAAATGCTTCAATTACCTACGTCGCGACGGAATCAGTTAAATTATATGGAAAAATCTGGAGAATTTTGAAGTTTATGCATTGTTTTATTGTAAGAAACAAATTTTTGTGCACGGGTGGACCTGTTTAAATTATCCCATAAAACGTATAATCGTGGTAAAAACCTATCCTAGGTCTTTTGTAGGATCTTAAAATATCTCCACACATCATCATCTCAATCGCTTCAGCAGCTAAATACTACACAGATTTTCAGAATTATAATAATGGAATCGAGTCGGGCCACATTGCTCGACGGCGATCGACGGTTTGTCCATACAAAAAGAGCGTAAAGTATGGAATGCCGTACGCATATGTAGTGGAGATATCTTTGACACTATTACAATATTCAACTAATACCTATAACACAAAATTCTCTTTAACAATAAAAGTTACAAATTAAGCTTAAAACACACTTCACATGCTAAATTTCATCTCATTTAATACGTAGACGTGTTTAAAATCATCCCGACCATTATTTAAATACACCAAGAGCACTTTGTTACACTAAATTGTTTCTAACTTAAGCCTTTGGGACCACATACCGCGGTGTTATCGCTACAGTAGTTTATTTCGTACCGTCTTACCAAGCGCTGCACAATATACCGACCAATTTACGTTGATCCGCGCTATCTTATTTGAGTCGTGACACTAAATTGCGTACGATTAAGTACTGTAAATTGAATATAAAAACTTTATCCTTAGGTCATCGTTATAGTAAATAGGTAGATACAGTAATAAGGGAAGCAAAAACTATAACTAGATACAAACAAATTTAGGTAAAAGCTCAAAGCAAATTATTATGCGTTTGAGCTTCTGACGAATACAACGTCAAAATAATAAAAAATATTTTATACCATTTTATACAATTGATAGTAACAAAATTTTACTAAACGAATAATAAAAAGTTAAAATAAAGTTTATCATGCAATGATATATCAACGACATCATTTTGGATACTGGTCCATTTCACCCGGAATTTTTGTACGTTATGAACTTTGTCATTCGTATTTGAAAGCAGCTATTATGAATTCTTATCAAATAAGACGGCATAAAGTAGATATATTTATTATTTTTTTACCTACGGGAAGCAGGTGAAATTTTGTCATGAAATTACAACAAGAAAGTCAGACGTCTCAATTTATAGTGGACGCTATTTGGCTCCGTAAGGACGCAGCTTTATGTCCCTCGAAGCGGCCACATCGTGGCTTTGTACGAAGTACACAACTATGTTAACTGCTGTTAAGGTTAGACGAATATACTCTGAATGAAAATTAGATTTTATATATAATTAGATCTACCAAGTCATTTACTTTTAAAATGTTTAAATCGACTTTAAATCAAAATCAAGAAAAGGGGAGGATCTCAATTCGACTATATTTTGTGTATTTTGTTACTTCATAACTTATTATTTTAACTTGTTGAAACGATTTTTAGGGTTCCGTACCCGAAGGGTAAAACGGGACCCTATTACTGAGACTTCGCTGTCCGTCCGTTCGTCCGTCTGTCACCAGGCTGTATCTCATG
>DWJQ01000462.1:0-14272 GCA_018248915.1 Hesperia meskei straton | reverse complement strand
AAGTATTAGCTTTACACATTTTTTAGTATAGACAATCCGTAAGACATAATGGGTATGTCAGATATCTGATCGAAAAAATTGAAACCTCTGGGTAACAACATAAACCTATTTACGAAAACAGGCTACCCAAACAATAGTTTTATTGTCTTAAGCTCAGTCTCGTAACGTTATTAACGATCTACGAGTAATACGATGTAACACGAAAGGTTTTTTTTTAATATACCAAAAAATATGTAAAATTAAAAAGACACAATTTAAAATGTACTTACAATTACTGTAATGATTTCTTCCTAAGATTAGGTAGGTATTACAACCCAATGTAAATTCAATTTAAATTCAGCTATAGCTTTACTTATCACGAAGTTAAAAATTTATTATTAAGGCTAGCATGAGGAAACATAACAATATTATTACTTAAAATTAAAATAGAACGTGTCATAAATTCAGTTTGGGATTGTAACTGAGATTGGACGTTGAACTACATATATACATATGTATATTGTGTGAAACTTGATAAAGGGACTGTTAACCTTCCTGATGCCCTTCAGACAACTAAATCAACGTGGCAACGAAGCTTAGATTTTTTATGCGTATGCATATCAGGAAGGAAATATATATAATCGTTATTTATCAACAACATATTTGTATATAAAGTCACTATGCCACATTACTTTTTGCCTGTTTTGTCCTACGTTCTGTCCGGTTCTACAACGGCATGATCTAAATATATAATGGAATTAAAATTACAAAGCTTGTAGGTGCGAGTAGGTACATAAAAGCCGCTCAAATATTTGTAGCGAAGTAATTTATAAACAGAAATATTTGTAGCTAAGTAATCTTTAAACAGAGCTTCAATATCAAATTATGCCCCCACATTATCCACCGGGAAAAGATTAATTTCCTGAGATGAAACGTTTCCAACAGTTTTTAAATTCCATCCGCTATTAAGATGATTTGGAACAATAAGAGTCTAGTGAAATTCAGTGCAGTAGGTTATAAGTTTTGTTACAATTCAACGATTGTACTAATCACACAGACAAACGTCTTTATAGTTTTATATCAATAAATAGATATAGATAGATGGGTGACAGCACTGATTAATCTCTGTGATAGAGCTCGGTAATGACTGCGGATGAGGGTTACGAAGTCAAGGGCCAGTAGGACGATAATAAGAAACGTTTTGCCCTCAATTTAATATCAATGACGTTCTTTAACAACTTGTTTTATAAAATAATCATTCGATTGGCATAGATTTACAGCGTCACAATTAGGGTTTAAGGTGCAATTTTATGGATCGACTTAAAGATCTAGAACTAATGAGAATAATAACTAAAAATACCCCGTATATCGCTGCTTTTACCAGGTCTAGGCAGTTTTATTGTTCACCATTTTTGTAACCATTTTACTCTTTGTTTACCACAGGAGCCGGAGGGTACTCCGAAAACCTTCAGCTATGTCCCCAGTGACTATGAGAGCGATGGCGAGGAGGCTTTTCCGGAACTGGAAATACCCGTAAGTTAATAACAATATCCTAGTTTGTATAATATAGAGCATATTGAAAAGGCCAGACAGGAAAATACACATACGAGAAGAAAAAACTTCCGATCGACTGTTCTAAAATACTCAATCACTATTCAGTCTGCTTATATGGAATGGAGAAGAAAAAACTTCCGATCGACTGTTCTAAAATACTCGATCACTATTCAGTCTTGCTTATATGGAATGTTCATGAGTAGGTATTCTATCATATTATTCATTTTTACTGATTCATTGAAGTAACATTTATAATCTCAGATTAAAAGTTTAAAAATGCTTTGTTTTGCTTACCGTGTTCTAATTATGACGAATTTACAAGTAAAGTTCTAAATTTTCCATCAATATCAAAGGAATAAACTTTTACGATATGCGCGCATAATGAACAAAATTTCGTCAGTGTCTTGTTATCGAGTAGTAATGTGTCATTACTCTTTATCTTACATACGTCACTACCTGACCCCCCCGGATTCAAATGAAGTCTAGACACGCTTGACAATACAAAACATTGCAACGTGGGTACAGAATTTGATAAGATATCTGTAATAATAAGTTGTAAGCATGTATTCGTATATCAGACTATTTGATTCACAATTGATCCTTGTAGCGCTTCACTGATAAATTATTTGTGGATTCATGAGCGTTCAGGGTGAACGATATTAGTTTGTAGGGTTTCTCATGAAGTATCTATGTATTGATTGAACTATGGTTCTTTAGCTACATGTTCACACATTTCATCCCGTTTAGAGCCTCGCGCTGCTTCTTATTATAGATTGAAGTACCGAGTAGGTACTTTAGAGCAATCAAGATAAGTGAATTTTTTACATATGTAGGGAGAAGCGGTGAATCTGCGTACCTATATGTATACGGTTGAAGATTGTCTGTAGTACATTTTTCTGTTAGTTTTATATATCACGTTTTACTAATTAATTGTATATTACTTCGTGTAAGTATTAATAGAAAATGTAAATAGGTAGCTGTAACCCGTGTCTCTAATCCGGGTCCATGTTTCGCAAGATACAGAAAACGTTCGTAGAGAGGAATGTCATGTCTGTTGTTAGCTTGCATCGTCTCACACCTGTGTGGGTGTGGCGATGTACGTAAACTGTTCCAGAAATAACATGAACGAAACGTAAGTAGCGATAACAAATCTGAAGGATGGACTTTGCTCCAATTTCTCGGAGGCGTTCAATTTGTCTTGATTTTGATTGATACGTCCGTCACTAATAGTACCTACGTCGCAATGGCGTCTACTGGAGATCAATAACAACAGTATTAGATATTAATTACACACAATTGATAGAATTGGCCTGTTTCAATTGGTCTGTTATTCATATGACATTCATTTAAGTGAAGTCCACATGCGTAAACAGGACTAACATTGTTGATTTTGAGAGAATTTTCGTAGCTGATATAACTCAAACTTAAATCAATACATTCCTGGCGGCTTACGAATACATTCCTAAATTCCTAATTATTATAGTTATATGACATATTTGCTCCCTTCATATTTCATTCACTCACTCATACCATATCACTTCATATCAATGATTTATTTATCCCAAACAATGTTAGTGTTGATAGATGCTCGTCTTTGTCGGAAGCTAAATAAAGATTAGATGTAAAATTGAAATAATCTTCTTTTCTCTCAGTTCTTTTCTTGGCGCCAACAATAACACTATGACGTTTCAAGTTCAAACATTGCCAAGAATTATTCAGTGCCTAGATTCCCAATGACTTTTAGTTCATCACTCTTCTTTCGTGTGACGGTCACCTGTCTGGTCTTGTGCACTAAGTTGTCTTGTAGAATCCTTGAACTGATATAAAAATGATCAAGACAGAATCAATTGAATTGGAGACTTACAACTGCAATTTAGTCTTTTATGAAGTGAGAGTAGAAAAATATCTTAGAAGCTCTAAATTAAGAAAGTGACTTTTAACATTTTAAATAAACTAGATTTGCGTTTTAGGCAAGACCTGAGGTTCTCCAGAAGAATTATTGGATTGAAAGTACCCTGGATAAGGAAGTGGTTTTGGATGCCAGCACCCTTGGGGATGTGCCCGCCGTGTACCGTGTTCCCGCTCCGGCCCCCCATCAAATGCCGGTGATCGGAGTTTACATTGACCCTCGAGTCAGAACAGGATTCAGATACAAAATCAGGCCGATGCAGGTGAGACGATAAATCTGACAATAATTTAAAATTCACCAACAATCATTCGTGTGGCGTTTGATGAATCGTCGAGAGTTTTATAAACACAAATATGAAACCTAAAAGAAGTGTTGATGATTGCACAAAGTGTATTATCAGAGTATACGCAATCTTCCACATTTCACAAGTATTTTTAATGAGTTTTATTGTTTAAATTTTTAAGTGAAATATAGTACGACGATTCTTCAACAATTTTCAATGTCGCTTTATCATAGATTACTCTGTGTATGTAAAGGAAGGCTTTTGTGACATCAATGTGTGTTTCCAATGAAAAACTATGAAGATCCATATTAGTATCGGGCAAAATTTTGTTATGCTGAACTGCCAAAGAATCTATTGCATATGCATGAAAGGCAATTACACAGATGAATCGATTTCGGACGGCTTAAATGTTACAGCTATCTTTTAACATAAAGTTGTGCTTAGATATCGAAACATAGAAACAAATCGGCTGTTTTTGTTGTGTAACTTTGTAAAGTAAAGAACATTTTTGCAAGGTTTAATCTTTTCAGAAATCAAAAGGATGGTGAGTTTTCTTTTCATGAAGATCTTACAAAAATGTTCTGGAACTGGGCGAATATTTCTTAATAAAATTTAAGGGATTGTCATGCCTGTAGTTGAAGATTAAAATTACGTTACAATTAACAATTGAATTGCTTTTCGTGGGCTCATATTTCATTTAACTGGGAATCATTAAATATCGAAGCATGCAAGCATCATTATAGTCAGGGTTATAAAAAAAATTCTATAGAAATATTCTCAGTTCTTCACGAGGTGCTGTTGAGTACGCAAAAAAAATAAATACTGTAAGTGGACATTATAAAAATAGCTGATGATATGTTGTAAATTGGAATAAAAGTAAGGTTGTCATATAATATTAACCGTTAAGTTTCTGTGTTGTTTTTCCCTTTGATATTTTTTGATGAGCAAAAGACGAAGTTTTTGTATAATCGAATCATACGATTTTAAGTTATAGAAGATAATTAAAGAAAATAATAAAAAATAAAAATCGCCTTTTTTAATGGCAGCCTTACATAAAAAATGTTAAAAGATGCTGTTGATTTAGTTTTGGGTTGCAATATTGATAAAACCTCAATGTTCTAAAAACTACGTACGAAATCAATTCGTGTACTTTCCCAGTAAGGTTCAGCAGTTCAGTTTGATTCGGTAACGTTAGGATTTCCGCGTTAGCTTACAAAGTAGCAGTGTCCGTTGCTGATATTTACAGAATGAAAATTTCATCAACGATCAGCACTGTTAACTTGCGTGTCACGTACCACTGGTTGTGTACACTTGCCGATGTAGGCGATGGTATGTGGATCGTCCAGTTTTTCAGAACTACGCCCAGAGAGGCGCTCACATACAAACCTCAAGAACGCTTGCAGAAACCCGACAGGTCGAAAGTGAACTGGCTGGCAGCATGCTAAGTCCACAATAGGTAAACCATAAGTATCATTCATAAGGGCACCATGCCGTTTTATCGTGTTTGTAATGTAACGTTCCCATTTTGCAACTTACAGTTGAAGCATTGTATGATTATTTTTTCATTAAATTTCACATTTCATTAAAATGGGAATAATTTCATGTCCGCATGGAATATTATGACTTGCGATTAATATTGCAATATTTTTTTCGTACTTTGCTATGAAAAAATAAACATTGTTATTGTCAACATGATTATTATTTTGTTCTTTATTTTAAATAAATTGCATATCAAAATATTTAATATAAATAAAGAATTTCTTGAAAAAGATATTTGAAGTAAGTTTTTGAGAACACTAGCTATAACATGTGTCTAAATATTTCAGGCTTTGGATGCACCACCACTTTCGATGAAGCCAAGATATTTGTTTGGAGGAAAAGCCCTTACACTGCAATCGATTGGACGTGGCTTTGCGAGGCGGCTTACTTTTGAACCTGTTGACTCTACCCTCAACGAGAACAACAACTACTTTTGGACTGACTCTAGGCCAGAAGGATTCGTTTTTGAAATTGAGGCAGTTTCCGTTGGAGATAAGTTTACAATCTATGATGCTAACCACGAACCACAAGGAACCTTAGAAGTTGTCCAACAACAGGTATGTATTTCACTTAAATAAAAAAAGTGATATCTAAGTCGAATTTTACCCAGATGTAATAAACTTTGTGTTTTTTTAGAAAAATCAAATTGAGTTGGAACAAAAAATTTCTGATAATGGATCCATTGAGAAAAAGGTGAAAATTAATACCCTCTGCAAGGTTGAATGGTATGAAAATGAGGGCGCTAGTAAGTTAGTTCCGGTTACCGGAATCGCTGTTCTCACGAAAGGACGAGGAAACGCAACTGTAACAAGAGTACTTAATGCTGCTATTGGCATTAAGCAATTGAAGAAGGGCTATGAACTGAAGCCTGGTATCAAATCTTCCTTCAGAAGGATCACTGTTAACGGAAATGACATAAAAGACATTCCTTGCCAATACACCGTTGTAGGCCTTGAACGATATGAACTTCCTGTAATAGGTAATTCATCAGAATTTTTATTGTTCTCTTTGTCATTATTTTTATACACTTACTAAAAATTATAAATTTATCAAAATAATTAATTATTACCCCTTAAATTCTAGGCACATACATAGATCCTCGCATTGTCCCTGGATTCTATTACCGCGTACGTCCTGCGAACAACCGTCGTCATCTGTTCGAAGGTCGCAGTCTTTTGCTCCAGTCTATCGGAATGGGCTATGGCAAACGTATCACGTTTAAACCTGACACCCTCAATGCCCCTGAAAATTATTTTTGGTCCGACTCTCATCCCGAAGGCCTTGGTATGGAACCTCGAGCAGTACATCCCAACATGAAGTTCTCAATTTCCGGAAATGGGGTAAGGACATTAACTTCTATGGATTAAATTAAATTAATCATACTTCTTGCTATTTTAAAAGTTCATGGATGTTGCCAAAAATTGTCATCGGTCTACATCGCAAAAGCTTACGTATTAGCAGAGATGGGCGTGGCTTAATATACATCTATCGTAACGTATTTATATAACTGAGACACAAGTTTCTTTTTGGACAGAAGCCAAAACACCATTGTATACACGTTATACGAAGCACGTGCAGTCGTTGTTTACGGGTTACTCGTATGATTTGTGCTTGTCTTCGTAAATTATTTTAATGTTGGCAGGATGGACGTTTCTAATTCAACCTTGGAGACCAGCCATGAATTAAAACGCATACATCTAATTGTATTTATTATTGTTCCCAGGGGCTGCTCGGTGAAGCAAGTGTATTCAGAGCTGATTTACCGCAAGTCGAAGAGAAGACACAGTACGTTGACGTGCCGGGAAAGCGCGGCAAAGCGGTTGAGAAATACATTCAGGTCGACGTCACATGTCACGTTAAATTAGCCACAACTGGTGGTGGATCAGTAGATTCCGAAGTACACCTTATGAAAGTCTCGGGCGTTGCGCTGGTACGCAAAGAACCTGGTCAGGCTGAAGCTAAGTTGGTGAAAGTATTCAACGTGGGATTGGATTCGCAGCTGAACCTGCTATTCGCTCACTCACAAACAGAGCTGACATTCCATCCTCTGCCCTAAATACTATTAGAGAACTGAATGGTATTGCGGTATACGTGATGACAATTGCCACTGACTATTGTAATTCCAAAAACTTACCAGGCGCGACTGAGGCTCCGTCTAATGCCAACCGATATGGTTACGAATTTGCAACCGAGGAAAGGTCGAAATATACTTGTGTATTATCAGAATTTCGGTTGTAGATTCGCTTCGGCTGATCTCTAACACGACTATGGGCTACAAATTTTTAGTAATCACGATGAATGTCAAACTATATTTCATCGCTTTAGACTGAATTGGCTGCTTATAATGATCATCGCTTAGATCTACTATCTTCTTAGATAGTAAAACGCTGAATAAAGCATTTTAATATTTTAAAGAAGATATTTACCGTACCATCTTGCACAAGGTATCTACAACAAACTTATTCGGAGAGAGTAGTAAAGACTAGTATTTCTATCAAACCTAAAAATATACAAGATGTAATGTATTTTAACCTTATTTCTCAAATAATTTATATTTCTTATTTTGTTAATGTCATCTATGAAACGTATATTGTACTCTGTATTGATATGAAATAAATTTGTTTTTTCGATTTATGTCCTTTTTTAATAAAATATTACCCATACATTATTCATAACATAGAGAAATATATTTTGATACATTATTTAAGTTCGCTTGAACGCAACACTTTATGAAAGTGAACATAATTGAGGTTAAACAGCCACACTTTTATAAGAAGTTTCATAGTATTATTTTTTGTTCAGATATAGAGAGTTGTTAGATCACTAATTGATCTCTAGGAATGATTCTAGGACAAATCAAATTCAGCAAAAATGTTACAAAGTGGATTATCAACTGGATAATATGTAAGACAGGTACTGTAGAATCAGAAGCTGTTTAGATACGAACGTACGAAGTAACCTTCTATTCCCATTCACTTCGTTACATAAATAAGTTCATGCAGATAGATAGATAGATAAACTCTTTATTTGTACACCAGAAATGATCACATACAGCGAAATTAAAATACAAATGTGTATTCAAAAAAGGCGGCCTTATCGCTAAGCAGCGATTTCTTCCAGGCAACCTTACGTACAGGAGAAAATTATAAAAAGAAAAATGGGCTAGTGGTGATAAAAGGAAATATGTAATTGTTTTTTGTTTTTTTTTTGTTTTTGTAGAAGTTAATGCAGAGAGTTGAACAGTAATAAATGTATCTGAACTTACCTGTCCTACAGGATATGTAACTATTACAATGATGCCAAACCTATTATTCTTGTCGATGTATTTCTCATAGACGAATGTGTAGGTACATCATGGAGATTGCAGAAAATAATTAAGAGAACTCGTTAAAATTGGTTCCTGGCTAGAACATAACAAAATTTTGTATATTCCCGCGCTAATATAACAGTTGCAGACATCTGTGTTTTAATAGCAGAACTTTATCAATTCATTGTATTGTAGAACTCGAAGGAACAACATCAATAAGTTGTAGATGGCAGCACTAGTCGATGTCCATAAAAGTGTTCGTTCAATAGATGGCGCTCACAAAGTCAGGGCTATTTTATTTTATGAGTTCACTCGCCTCTCCTGTATGTTCGACTGCGTGTAGAGCATGTTATGTCTACGTAGTACGTAGTAGAGTCAACAGAACGCGTAAAGTTGAGCGGGAATACTTAGCCGGCAAGCGGCATCGGCGCTGGGGGTCTCGTCTCGCGGCTCGAGCGTTCAAACGAAAATCGCGATGTTCCATAACAACTGATAAACAGTGAATTGGTGCGATAACTCGATATTAATCTCGAATATATTACGAACTGAACGATGGCGGCAAAAGTTGGGTGTTGGAGTGTTTTATTTTTGTGCATTTTATATAGTGCCTCCAGTTTCAACTTGGAGCCGAGGATTCCTGTGATAAAGTATGGCGAAATCGGCTCGTACTTTGGATTTTCAGTTGCAGAACACATCACTTATAATAAGAACGGAGATAAGTCAAGCTGGTGAGTACGAAACTTATTAATCTTAACATAATGATCGCCGCTATGATGTCATGTGCGAAGGTTGCCGCCTCAACATGTGTTTTGTTTCGTTGTGGATCTTTTTCTACAAATGTAAAGTTCTCAAAGAACCACACATGCAGTTTCTTATCACATTATCTGAAGTAGTTGGCCGTTATCAAGAGCAATAGAGCGATACTGTGTGTATATTCGCGGAACTGTATGGATACAGTTGGATTCGTTGAAACACAATCATTTATTCCAAAAGACGACTTGAATTGTTTTGGACGTGATGTTACGCGATTGTATAAATTATGTTCATTTACATACGAGTATAATGAAGGTGTAAATGGTTACCTAATTCAAAAAAAATGTATTATAAGTTTTAATTTTTGTGTTTTGCTAGGTATTCAATCAATTAAACTTAAAATATAAACGACTTAAAACAAATAAATAAACGAATATAGAATTAAATTACATTTAAAAGTATAAAAAAATAAGAATGAAATTATTATTGATAACAATTTTTGATATTGTAGGTAGAGTATCTACGTAAATTTAATCTAGCTTAAGTTAATTGATTCGCAAAATGTTTGAAAATATTAATTGAATTGAAGCAACGTATTTGAGCAGTATATGTATTACGATTATTATTTTAGCAATGTGAGTTAAGTAGGCAAGTACCTTAACCTTCCAACCGGAACTCTATACGGTGGTTCTTGAATCTTGATTTCCAAAATAACAATAAAACAAAATTTAATATTCATTATAACTTCGTTAGTAGCCTGGTGGTCTTCAGAGAATCAACGAAAATACGAAAGTTTTCAGTACATATTACTACACAGTACATTATGGCAAGTGAAAAATAAGGAATGTAGGGTTGTTCCTGTTAATTCGAACAAATAAGTAGTTGTACGAAGAAGTTGGAAAGTGTCGGGATGAATGCAAATAGATTGTGAGATGGCGCCGGGATTCCGTGACCCAGTCTCTGTAAGTTATGTGTGCAATAATGTTCGATAACTTGCGTCAAACGACGATGCGACAGTAATTGAAAATTTTACAATTATGAACTTTAACTATTTCAGAGTATGTGCTTGACTCCTCGCTTTTCACTAAGTATTTGTAACTTATAACCTATGTAGGTTCATTAATATGATAGTTATTCAACAATGCTCTTATTAAAAGTTATTACAACGCTATTGCTTTTTATCTATAAACTACGTAAATATTAGTCGATAGAGACATTTCTATAATATTTATAAATGCAAATGAAACATGATTTTTTTCGTAATCAATGTATGAGTTATGGACGAGCAATCGCAGAGTTAGTTTAAAATTAATTCAATTCAATTTGTAATGTAAATGGAACATTTATGTATTTTGCAGGCCTAGTATGTAAATAGAGCAGTCCCAATATTAACCTGGAAATTGTCCAACTTTTTCAGCTTACAGCATGTATTCGTAATATTATTCTCGACCTAGTCTTACCAATTCATTGAATTTATACATATAATAAAAATCGTGTGTATGTGTTACCTCATTTGATAAAGGCGCAAATTAACCTCATTTAATATAGCTAATTTTTACGTGTGTTTGAATTTGTTTCGACCACTAAAGTACAGTGATGCACAGATGGATTTATTTTACTTAAAATTAGCCTTAGAGACCAAACATCAGTTAACCAATTTAGGGTTATTTACCCATAAATGTACACTTGTCAGTTGGACAGCTTATAGACTTTATTCTTTACATTTTGTCGTGGCTGTTCAGGCCTAGATATGGGAAAGTTGTGCCACAGTGTTGTGGGACAGTGGAGAAGAAAGTTTATAATCTATTTAATTTTATTCTCCTGCCAACTGACAGACGGTCGACACACGGTCTGTTTTGTTGCTGTCTTTGCTTGGTTGGAACAAAATGACACGACTGATAGTAACAATTATTACAATATTTGCTTTGAATTTCTGCCAATTCGCGGCCAGACTAACTGGTTTATTGATCTTAAGACTGCGTGAAGCAGAACCGGTGTACTGATGTTTTACTACTACTCTAAATATAAACCACAAGGGTGTAAACTTTACTCATTACTGAAACACGCGTTTAGAATCGAGATGAAACGAAATCCGGGTCTTATGAGTCGCGGTTTATTAATTTACTACACCTAATATATTTGTAAATAAAGAATTTATAGCTACTACTTATTTTTGAAATTCGCTTTCTTTTAAAATCTTTATCGTATTTCGGAGATATTAATTGGAATTTCGATTCTATAGTAGGTAGGTATTTGGTTTAATTTTGTCAACACCTTCTAAATTACCTAAGCTCTATACACGAGCGCTTTCACTGTTTCGGATAGTGCGTTTGATTGTGTTTATATTCACCTGTTATATTTTTACTATCTTTTTAATCTCTACATCTTTTCCTTTCTCGTATTTTTTCTAGGCTATGTGAAAGGGTTCCATAATTTTTACATTTACCTACCGCTCTTCTCTGCAAATATTTGTCTTTTCCTTCATTCCTTTGTGGGCCCTGGGTTAAAGAATATAATATATGTATGTATGTATGTGCAGATTAAGTTTACATTGTTTGGCTTTCATTGTTGTTATTTAAATTATATTTAACAAAAATAATAAATAAATGACAAAAATAGTTTAATAAATAAAATCAATAATAAATGTAGCAGACATGACGATTGCGATTGATTCGAGAACGATTCATGGCCATCTATCTACATTCTACACCTACGCAGGTATACATATATTATTAAGATATATTTCCACGTTATCACTTGACGACTTACCGGTCAACCACTATCTTAAATCCAAAAACGTAAATATGGTTTCTGATAACGTTGATACGTGACACTGTAAATACTGAAGAAATATTTAGATAAGTAGTGGCGGTTGTATTACTGTGACTTATTCATAGGAATGTTTATTTCATGAAGGTATAAGTGTTGTTTGTAAACTTACTTTGAGTGTTACGTATGACAAACGTAATAAAATCCAAATGTTAGATATGTTTGAAAATTATTAATTTTGGAACCCAGGGAGTCTTTATACATAGATCAGAGAAATCAGGAAATTTTATGATGACAATGTGTGTATAATTTAATTGGAATTTTTATATACTATTTCTATGCCATGTCAACTATATTAGGTACAATCTCGGTACGGTATATTTATAGAAACGTCACTACACTACACTAGAACATGACATAAAAGTACTTACAAAATAATTACTTTAACATCCAATAAGCCTTTTATCCGACGACGGTTCTTGTCGGAAACAACAACACATGACGTCTTGACGACTAACTCGTGAGTGCGGATTAAGTTTTGTTTTACATAAAACCGCGCACGAGTCTGGTGTGCTCAATCTCACCCGTCGATGACAAGAGCGCATTCGTAAAACCTGATTTATGTGCTTTCCGGCGCGGAGTGACGGTCTCACTCTACTCAGCGTAATTTTGTTTATATTCGAATTCAATTGTGGAAGATATTTTCTTCTTCTGTGATAGATTGGCACCTTGCGCTACATTAGTCAATACGTAATTTCACTCTAAATTTAAGTCTGATGCTTCAATGCAACATGTCTTATTCGAAGGTTGTTTACAATTTTCACACTTGGTATATTTTCGATAAATATTATTGCTCCATGATTACGCAAGATAAGATCTATTGTTAGTTCGATAAGTATTGACTAAAAGTAATTCACAACTCGGATAAAAAATTTAATACTTTTTTATAGTAATACGTGGAAGCTTCGAAGTGTAGGCAGAAAATCGTGACTCGAACGCACTATGTATTGTATTTTACAAGTGCTTACCAAAACCATCAAGACTTACAGTTACCAACGTCATCTCACGAAGACACGTTACTACAGCTTTACACTAACTGCATAAAGCACATAATCGTTTGTAAAAGGAAATAATAAAATATATTTAGTTTACGTGGGCGTAATACGTAACATTGTGAAGTTTGCTCACATATAGAGACATTTCTCAACGTTTTATTCGATCTCGTAAAAAATTTGTTTACGTAAATATATTTGGGAACTGTATAACTACAGAAGGTATAAATTTATATTACGCAAGTTTTGAAAATAGCGCCATATGCGGAAGCTCAAATAGCGTTCGTTATAGCTGTAGCATGCCTAATAAATGGACACTACCTAACATTAGAAATTATCTTTATCATTGCTACCTCAATTTTTTGTCTAAATAGAGAAAACAACTCCATGGTCCTAATAACGCTTACTGGAATTATTGAAGTGCACGTTCAAAAACTCGTTTTGGGACTTTTTTGAAATTAAATAGAACTCAATAAGATCTTACATCATTAACGCATATCTAACATAAATATTATTTGAGTTTTATATTCATTAAAAACCTAGACCCATTCAGTTCGAAACCACAGTACTTTCAGTAGCCTTATTTGTGTTCAGAGGGGTCGGTCCCCAACCAACGATTCTCTCCAATTAAAATGTTCACACGTCACGCTCAGCGGGGCACTGAGCCTCTCATCTGTGAAGCGAATGTGTCTAATAGGATCCCATTATTTGGGGACAAAACAACTAACGACTCAGTGAGCAATAAAAATGTACATCCGAGAAAGTTGATTTCCATGAGGATTGAGTTTTTAACGATCGTTAATAAGCTTATTATCAATTTTGTGTTCATAAATGACTTCTGTATTGTTCTATGTTTTTTTTAATGATTTGTTAACGTAATAACTGTTAGTTGTTTGATAATCGTAGACATATTTTTACATTACATTATATTTGAGATAGCCTAATGAACTTATAACGTTGTAAGAAGTATGCGATGAGTTTTTAAAAGTTGTATCTACCTACTGTTTTTGGGACTTTTGTAAAAAATATGACAGTAAAATAGTATAACAACAAATAAGAAGTGTTTTTCACTTACTTTCTTCTTGATCAACAATAAAAACAATACTTACACCAGTGTATCAGTAATC
>DWJQ01000461.1:0-14278 GCA_018248915.1 Hesperia meskei straton | reverse complement strand
ATACTATAAATTCAACAGAATCTCCTTTCACCCCCTAGCCTACGGCGATTGCTCGACATGTTATGAAATGACCAATCAATCAATAAATTATTTGATCAATCAGGCTGGAATTGTATGGCATAATAACTCGGGTCCCAAACGGTACAACAATAAAACAAATTACATGCACAATCATATTAAAATACAATTAAATAATAAGCATTCAAATCGTTTATTATTGGGATCCAAATTAATATGCAATCACTGTGGATATATAAGAGGAACTTTGCAAAAATTGAGCTTCTAGGAGATGTTACTAAATATAATAATATCTGTTTATTGTTGCTAAATATAACTGTTTATTTTCTCATCAAGTGTCATGTAAAAATCACTGATAAATAAAACCGTTTATAAAGAAATTGTTTTTATTGCTACTTTTTGCTCTTTTACATTAGTAACGAAATCATAATGAGTACTCAACTCAACTGAAGATTAATATTATATAACAATAATTATAGTAAATATAATTTGCTGTATTTTCCATCTCTTAGCAAACAGTAACATCTCCGAGTAGCTTACACGAATCAAGCATCAGAGTAATCTACACATTCTACACAAATAAATAAACAAATAAGCATGGAAGTATAGAAATTTATAAATTAGGTGACTCATGCGTTACACGAGAATAAATTTATTCTACTTGTGATCGAACAAACTGGGTAATAAGACACTCCACTAGGCAGCAATTCCACATCAAACTTTACAAGACACTTAAAGAAACATTGGTCACGTGGTATTATAAACAAACTTGTAGGATTCGAGCGTTTACGTGATTAAAGTAATCGGCTTTATTGAATTTAAGTTACATGTTTCTTATTTTACGGAGTGCAGAAATATCTATAGATTTCGACAATCGCAGATCACAGATAGATTTATAGATCATAGACAAATCTATAGATCACAAATGGATCTATGGATCGGTATAAAAAAAAGAATTGTTATGTATTTTTTTCGAAAACGTCGAAACATTAACTCAATTTCGATAAAACGAAATACCTTCCATCCACGGCCGACATCCATAAATACTATACAGTATCCATTGCGCATCCACGGTGTTTCATCTATTTATATTATTCGATAGAACATTTATATCCCGCTCATATTTTCTTTGTACTTTTTTTGTGATTACAATCCATCGAACAACGTAACCCTAAATCTCACATTATACATTTCATAAACCGATAACTTTGTTCTACACTCTGATACCATCTGATGTAATTACACTACACATATGAACGACCTTCATAACTTAACTAGCGGCCAAGCGCTGCTTTCTATTTACATACATATGGACAAACTCCGGCTAGTACACAGCTTGTGACTATATAATAATCGTAGCCCGTTGTATTGAAGGAACCGTCTAGTTGGTAAAATGGAATTCAAGAGCGCACAGTTCAATCAACACATCTGGGTAGTAGAGCTAAATTTATAATTCAATAAAAGTTCGTAAAAAATACGTTACGATTCTCGACCTTGTTTACAGAACGATAGTGTCACGTCGTCTTGCGTCACGCATGACAGTTAACCTTCATAATGACGTCACGTTAACGTTTGTCTTATAATTATAGTAAAGAGGTGTTCTACATCAAATAATGTTTTAATGTTAGCTTTTTATTTTTGTGCACAAAGTTGCTAATATATTAATTAAATAACATACCGTAGGGATTTGTTGAAGCGATGGCGTAGTTTGACTTTCGAAAAGAGTTTGTAAAAACCAACTTCGAAGATATACATAAATATTTGAATTTGACATAAATATAATACTTTAAAGGACATTTTATCGCTTTCCGACTCTCGTGAGGGCGATACTGCAAGCAAAAACTACATAACATATACATACCTACCATATGATGTGCGTGCAGTGCACCTATATCATTATCGCCATACAAATACGCCACTAGGTGATAAACGTACGTTCGACAAATAAGTAAATATTGAGTGAGTATGGTTTCGAAAGTCGATTAGTAGCGACCTTTTGTGTCGAATGTTTGATCACATGGTTTGTTTGAGGCAATTGAGACGTAGCTTTTCAACTGATACTTCTTGCAGTAAGTAGATTTTAGAATACTGAGTACAGGTACCAATGGCCATTTGGTCTTTTATACGTGTGTAGCATTTGGTATGACAAAAACAGGCAAATAGATAAAGACTATTAAATAATTCTAAACGTTTCAAACGTTCTTACGTCTGTAGAGCCAATAAGAAAATAATTTTATAGTTTTGACCTTAATCTCACTAAGATCAACACACTAATACGCGTAACCCAGAACAATAGATTTTAGCCACCATATCACTGCGTGGATATAAACTTTTTATTATTTTTTTTTATGCTTCTTATCTTATTATTCAAATACCTACTATTTTTAAAACACTACTAGATAAGTTGACACTCCAGAAAACTTTAAAGCAGTTGTTTGTTAAAAAATAGTAAATCGGCTTACAGCGTCATGAACATTGCAACTTTCCACGATAGATTTCTATGACGACGTCCTAACTAGGATGTAAGAATTTTGCGTTTACAACATGCGTTTTCACTCATCGCGTAACTAAATTGAATTTATTCATGAAAATGTAACACGTCAAGAAAAGTGTGCTGTGCTATGAATCACGGTCCCCAGCTAGTAAAATAGCTATTAAAACGTAACACAAATAGAACTGAAATTAGATTAGTACATCACCTACGCGCGTAATAATTTGTTTATTACTAAGTTAATGGCTTATCGCCCGTAAGAATATTCATTAAAAATGTAGTTAACAATATGTCGGAGATAAAATGAAGGAAACGCCTACGCTTCTAAATCGCCTTTGACTCAAATTAAGGCTTGGTAAAAATTATCGTAATTATTACTTCCTGATTTGTGGGAGTCTAAGCAATTCCTTTTGTGAATATTACATTACACATATACATTAAGTATTATTAACTTTATGACACATATCATCATAATAATTAATTATCATATTTAGGTACTTGTGGCTTCAGCCCAGTGCCGGTCGCATTCGGGCGATTCGCTTTGTAGCCGAGGTAATGCCGAATGTTTTCCTGTTTGATAAGTAAATTTGCCGCGACCATATTTTGTTTGCAATGATTACCAAAGTAAACTTTTTTCATATTTTGCACTTAAAGCATAATAATAATTGACTATCTAGACTAGAAAGTGCAACTTTTGAGAAAGTTTTTTGGAAAAGTATTAAGGCCTTGAATTTTCTCTAGATACAAATATACACTAAAGGTGATTTCTGAGAGGCGGCTCTGATATTCAATTTATATAATTGTGTGTAACCTGCTGACTTATAATTATAATCCCTCGAGATATGATTGTCAAATGAAATATGTATAATTAATTCATTATAGTGTTAGTCCTTCCACAAACTGAAACAGCGTGATGGAATATGCTCTAGGCCTACTAAATATTCAGGAGAGACCCGTGCTCAGTAGTGGGTCATCAATGGGTTGTAGCCAAGAAAGTGTAAGTCCAGAAGCGACTCCACTATAAAGCGAACTATGTATGTTGGCCCTTCTCCAAATCTTGCCTTTGAAATCAAAAGGTTCGGCGAGCGGTTGGTTAACAAATACACCAGGTCTATAAGTCACAACAAATTAATATATCCAAATTCCTGCCCTGACATTCATTAAACACTAACAAATTATTTGAAATAAATATTCACGGTTGGATCTTAAAAATGTTTATACAACGAAATAGAAATTATAGAATTATGAAATTAAATTTGATATATTATGTTGCGTCGCGATTTAAGAAAGTTCTAGTTTGGAGGCTAGTTACATAAAATCGAGTCTACAGGGTGTAAACGAAAATTTATTTTTTATGAGTAACATTTTTTTAATACCTATTAAAATATTACACATAGATTTTTAAGAACCTATGTAGATTAAATGGTGAGGTTTGGCCTAATGATATGTATGTATGGAAAGCTTCCGACCGCTAACCGATTAGAACAGTAATGGATTTATGAAATGAGAAACGTCTAATGTTAGTTAAGACTGCTGTACAAAGTGTATGAGCTCGGTCAGTGCTCTTTAGTAAATATTAACTGGACAATTGCATACCAAAGTAAATATGTACGGAAGGTGTTACTGTACCGCTCACCGTAACCAGTTAGTTTTACAGAAACATGGCAAGCAAAGTTTTAACACTAATGTTTGAATGTGTCAAAGTTGAGTTTAATTTTCATGTACTAAAACAAAAAATATACATATAATTAAATATTTACCTGCATATTTTGCAGAAAATTTTAAAGCATTTTGTTTTGTCAAAAAGTCCAAACGTACGTACGTTTTACAATTAAACCACTTGCATTTGTTTTGAGTAAAGCTTGGAAGACATAGATTTTCCCAAATCGAAGTGAGGAGGGATTTCTTGTAATCACTATCGGTTGAACATAAAATCATAAACTGCAACTGATGTCTTTTACGATTTACTTTACAACCTTGGTAATTATTGCTATAAACATGGGTATTGTATCCTCTGTATTGGAAACTAATAAAATCTGTTATGATCACAAGAGAAATCATTGTAAATGTTGCATGGTACGTGTCTATCCGTTTTTCTTCTGACTTGATCTTTGTGGTTAGGACTATAGGTCAGCGTAAAAAGTAACGATTAACAGGATTAGTAATTCAGAAATGATGATGGTTAAAGGTCACGCATAGATATAACCAATTTCAATATTAGTAATAAACATCTTAACATTTGTAGCAGGACACTAGGATTTTGTGAGAGAGAGGCATGAGTGCATATTCATCTTCTGGTCATTTTATCTACAAAAAGACTTAATAAACACCTAGACAAGAGAATAAACACAAGTGATCTGACAACAAACGAGAACTCATAAAACAAAAACCATTACAATCAATAAATTCAATTATGGAACGCTCGTAGGACGAGACCGACTCGCACTTGGCCAGTTTCTTACACTTTGGGTTGGTTAAAATTATCTTCAAACCTTCAAACTGTCGAGATTTTACTGGTATTTGCACTTGCCAATGATAAAACACACACCGTGGTTTGAGATGTTTGTAAAACAATTGTTCGAAATCTTCAACCTTAAAATGTTTAGACAATTTAAATTCAAAGTTAATAAGTAATAGAAGGATATCTCATAGTGGAAGAGTTTCATTCAGATTCATTATGATCTCTGGAAGACAAAGAATAAGTAAGAAGACCTAATAAGACTTTCTGCATCAGAATCTTTAATCTATTAGGAACTAATAACAAAGTTGTCATAGACAGCAACGGAAGAGTGATGCTGTAAGTATGCTCGTTTGAATCCATGTAAGAGTAATATCGGTATGTTAAGTAGATTTTTTAATAAAAAATAACGAACGCACTTGCACTCGAGAAGATATAACTTAACTTTTATTTAGAATAAATCTTAATAATATCAGCATCAGTTCAAAGTGTCAGTATTCCATTTGAAGGTAATAACTTCTGGAGTGATCTTTACACTAGAAACTATATTTAGGCACACTCACCTCCTTTGTAAACTGCGTACCTAAACTAAAGTACCTACATACAAACGAGACTCCGTGATCATTTCACAATAATAAATAATAAAATGTAAAAATTGTGAATTTATCTGATAAAAGTGATGTAACATTTTGTTGAGAAATTTTATTTATGTAAGTAATTCTAAGGTTGAGGTAGTAAAAATCTTTAATTGTGAAGATAAAGATGGATAGGGATAAACATTAAGCAAAGAAATCAAATGTAACATTCATGCGCGAAACTGTTCAGCAATAAAGCGATAGAAGGAAGTTACTGTTACCTTCTGTTTTTACATTAATTAATTGGTAATCAACGTCACTTTAACAATGATATACAAAGTTCTGTAAGTGAAAAAGTTGATGTTAATCGATCGTCGATCGACGTATCACCAGTTCTGTACCGTTTATATTAACGGATCTTCGTACAAGATACAGTATGAATTTAGGTTACACTTAACACCAATGTTAAAAAATGCAGCTTGGATAAATCTTGCTGTTTCATGAGATTAAATAAAGCCGAAGTGGTAGGCATGTTTGTATTCGCGCAGATAACATCCCGTGTTATCGGATATATAAATATAGATATCCTTAATGAATCATCAAGATGGTTTTTACGTGAGTGAGGCTTGGGAACTTAAGTGGGTCTGCATTGGATTCCGTAGGTAGGTACTGCTTATTTCCAGAAAAAGTAAATTAAAAGGTCCAATACAATCATAATATAAGACTTACCTAATATTATATTTGACCAACTGTATTTATTTAATTTGTTAATTTTATATATATTTATACCTTATAATAGTTAAGTGTGAGTAAAAAGCTGTTTATACATAGATACACGTTATAATACTTACTATATTTTCGCAAGCTGAAGAGGTCAACTAAGTGAGCATTATTGCAACCAAATGTGCTTCTTAGCTCAAACCAAGATAATATTAATATAGGCAGCAAACATAAACATTAGTTATTCAACATAAATTGTAATGTAATATGTCCATTACATTAATGTTTAATACATCTCGGCTGAGACTTGATATTTCCATGTGATACATTTTTTGTCTCCCTTCTAAGGACAGAGTATCATATTGCCGTTGACGTTACTAAGATAGACCAGGAGCTTGTTATAATGATAATCAGTTTCAAATAACAAGTACAAGACAGTACTACTCAAGTACGAAAAATCACTGTAATGATATCAACTTAACGTGCAATTTCCAGCCAGTGGAATTTATTTTGAATCTAATAAATGTTACAAGAGTGTATTGAAATAAAGTACTAGTGTACCTGTACATAGTCTTTAACGTTTTTAAAAATTTTACAGCTATCAAAATTCACATTGTATGGGATTAATGATTATTCCGTACATCTTGGCCGGTTACTAAAACGCCACCAAGCTAGCTTCTACAGCGGCCGTAATTCTTGCCCTAATTGATTTACATATAATAAGTTTTTGAAAGCCGATTTCGCAAATCTTCCTAAAAAGTCCTCTCAGTTCATTCCCTATATCAGAGAAAAGAATTAAGGAGTTACTATTTATGATGATGAGCAAAAAGTCATAGTAACGGAACATACCAATAAGGCAGGATTTAATAACGTGACGGTCGTAAAAGGCGTCGCTGTTCTGCTTCGGTATGGATAATGTAATGTCGATGATCTAACGTCAACTGATAGACAAAAAATGTGTAACCGGGTACTGTTTATGTAGCACTCACATGAATTAGTGATGTGCCCGATGACTTTCAATAACAATTGGCACTTGGGTTTTTCACTTTTAAACAAATAAATAAAATTTTGATCTTTACGGGCCAATGGAAATTCAGTACGAAACTGAGGAATTTCATATCGACTTTCTGAATATTCTAAAATCTATTGCAAATTTTGTGAAAGATAAATAGAAATATAATATAAACCCTTCACTATATTATTTTAAGGAAGCTCTTGACGACATTACATGCCGTATCACAGCTAATTAGACTAATTACATAATACATTTTGTAAATATCTCATAATCGTTATCCACATCACCACAAAACACATCATCGCATATCCTGCGGTTAACGTCGTGATGTGATCTGCCTCCTTAATGTGAATAAATTGTGAAGTGTTATAGAATATATCAAACAATAATTGCATAATAAATAAATATTAAGCAGCTGTACCTATTCTAGTCGATATTAACATAATAATTGCATGATAAATAAATATCAAGAACCTCGTATTCTGATCGATATTCGCGTTCCAACACTAAGGCAACGCTGAAACCAGTGGGACCAGTCTGGACAGGATTGAGTAACTGACTATTGATGTACCTACTGTTACAGAGGCTGTTACATACTTTAAAACCATTGTTTTAGGTGTTCACTGATTTGCCATATGCAATAGAAATACCAGTTAATATTCGGAATATCGATACTTTACTGATTTACGACGTTATACAGATATTTGTGCAGACGTTTCATACCATCGAGCTATGTTGACTAATTATGTAGTCAATATCAAGAAAGAATGGTAAAAAACAATTTTAAGATGATTACTTAAGATTATTTACACATCCTACCTATATGATTTTACAGAGTCTTCCTTTAGAATCTTACTTTTTTAATTTTTCCTATGGACGGCAAAAGCAGCAGAAAGGCAACAGAATGAAGACATTAAAAATAACCATAAGATTCTTCGATTAAAAATAATGCATTTGTTCAATTTACCTAAGCATTGCTTCCATAAAAATCATAGTTAGATACCGATGCGAGTACATAACAATTTACAGCATGTGCGTAATATGTATGACGGTGAGTGTGTTTACAATTTTATTTATTGATTTTATTGGTCTCTGCATTCACAATGCGGAAATAATTTCGATGTAAATCAGTTATTTCATTGGTATTATAGGAAAATAATATCCAGATGAAAAACAACATTTTGCATTTATAATATTCTGATTGAATGATATAAATTCAAAAACAAACTGGCAATAACTTTTATCCCCGTTATTGAACATACACTAGTGAATCGGATTGAAAATGTGAGAATGTAAGTAAACTTCAAATTTCATAGTACATTTTGCTTCTACTATCAGCATTCCAAAGTACTTGATTAATTTTATTGCACATAAACAAACATAACAGCCAATCGCATTATTGAATAACACGTGTGTGTCGTCTTCGCGCACTTTCGAGTGATTTGCGATTTTAATAGACTCCTAATGTTCAAGATTTTTTGGCATACAAATTTACGTAAACGATTCCGAGTACATGCCAATATTTACCCTGTACAAAACGTGCTATATGACCACGTGATAGAAGGAAATGATATTAACATAAATTTATGATGCGTACCTTTACTATTCTCCAGAATTCATTTACTATCCAGACATCTGTGAAGCTTTGTGGTAACACTATAAATTATAGAAAACAGATAATCCTCCAATAACACAAAGAGCACAAGTTTTCAAGTTAAATTGAAAATTATCTAATTATAATGCCTCTTAATGTTCCACACAAAATCTTATTGAAACCATACCAACCAAAATCTCATTGATACGTCAATAGAATAATCCTGTTGAGAATGGTTTATTATCGTAATGCCAAATACAAAACAGTGATTCACAAGAAAATTAAACAAACTAAAGCGAAACAAGTTTCGGTATTACATCATAAAAAGTTGCGAAGTTGAGGATAATCGTAAAGTTAAAAAAAATATAATTATTAGAAAATAACTGCTGAAATAATAGATAATTTTTGAGTTTCCAACGTTTCCAGGGCTAGATTTTATTTTCAAAGTGTAATAATTCTAACCATAGCTATTTTATGATGCACACTATAGAAGAAGTGATAATTAGTAACACAAGGTCGGTAATTCCAGATTTTTATGATCTAGTCTAATCGTACTGCAAGGTGACGTAACAACATGATATTAATCGAGTATTATATAAAAATTTAGGAAACATACGTTATACGGGTCTGTGGTAACCTTTTAATTCACAGCCTCATTTTCTATACTGACCCAATGACAAATAGGCTTGTTTTGCTTAGTTGTTAAATAAGTTATTTTTTCTTTTGTCACTTCAAATTCAAAACAAACGCAAACAGTGGTAATT
Organism: Hesperia meskei straton; assembly: GCA_018248915.1. NCBI lineage: Eukaryota > Metazoa > Arthropoda > Insecta > Lepidoptera > Hesperiidae > Hesperia > Hesperia meskei. The sequence continues at coordinate 4,643 of DWJQ01000461.1, read as the reverse complement.
GTCGTGACATCGGTTAAGATACCTAGCTACTCTATTTTGTTGCTGATAATGGTCACCAAGTCACCATTTTCAAAACCGCACTATGTCGTCATTACTATTTTCACATGGTCTTCAAAGTCACGCGACAAATTACTTTTTTTATTACAAAGGATAAAATATTATCTTTATACAAAAGTCAATAGAGTAAGGTGGAGTTATACCGTAAATTGGAATAATATTTTTACTACACGTGAATTCTATCAAAATGTACATTGACGAAAATAATAGCAACAAATTAAGAGATAATGCTAATTATTAAATAAACTAATAACCTAAAAAAATTGATTTAGCAGGGAATACAATTAGAAATCTACTTGTATAACAAGGCTGTAGTTAAACCTAATATTAAAACAAACGTTCATAGGAAACCCACGAAATATAATTTTAAAGTCGGCACTGAAAAACATTCGTAGATTAGTCACGGCTACACAGAGCCTCGCATCATTGTTTCGACAATATGTTCACATACTACAGTTCTATTTACAGTGAAGTGCCGTTTACTTTACAACCCGGTTTTTGCGAGCGATTAAAACGCCAAAATAAATAGGCAGCTACTCACACATGCAGTTATTAGCACTTCGAAGGACGGAGGATATTTCATTGATTGTGCTCTCACGAATGTGTTTTTGAGATTGTGTTTAAATTGTTTTGTATTTAAAAGATCTATGAATATGTTAATTGAAAAGATTCGTTCGTGCGAATTGAATTTGTTTTTGTATCATTTGTATGATGCATTCATATTTTAACTTGATTTTGTTGCAGGTTCCTGGTGATCAATAGAGCTTTAACCCGATCAAGTATCTTCTGAGTGGTCGAACTGGCAACCGTCTGGCCGCATACTGATCAGTATCATTTATCGTATAACAGATTCTGATATTAAGTTAGAGGACTTTGGTCGACGAAAAACTACAATTCCTTGTCGTACCACTACTGATACCAATACTCAGGTATACTAGTAGGACGAAGACTACACACTTTAAACAGGGTACACCACGAGCACGAAAGGCTGGCAAACAAACCTTGTATCCAAATATACTTTCAGTCATACTAAATTCATCGATCTATGACTATTTTACCTACTTTATATTGCTTCTATTATACTTCTACAGTACAATTTCCTCCGTGCATTTCAATCTATTAACCTGGATAAAGGTAACTAAGAGTAAAATTCACATTGCAGCAAAGAATTTTGATTTGCGTACAGACAAACCCATCTAATGGTTCCTAGAACTCGGTGACTCCATCGTTGCAAATATTTCTATATTGATTTCACGTAGCTGATGACTTGGAACGGCGCTTTTGATCGACAATCAATATCGTTCAATGTTCAATTTATCTTAAGATTTACGTTCGCATTGTTAGATTCTTGACAATTATCCGGGTGATTAGCCTATGTGAAGTTTGGTTTTGTAAATTGAATATTCATAAGGTTACTTAGGTCGTTTCTACAATAGTTCAATAAAGAAAAAATATTGTCTAATCGAAATAAAATACATATGATTAAGATTAAAAACAAATAGCGATTCGTTGTTGCAATAACTTAAAGGTCAGGGTATTATAGGAATCGTGGTGTTTAGTTTGCCGTCGTTTGTTGGAGAAAATATATTTTATGACTCCTTAGGCTTAACTTTAATAGACTACTCATATACCTAACGGTTGAGCAATTGGATAGGGACTAAAAAGGTAGTGGTAACTGATAAATTAAATGATGAATGATGTAGGATCCAGCTTGAGTCTAAACCAACTACGTGTTTCGTAAAATACAGTTATTGGTTATGTTTAGTTTGTGAACAATGGGCGATGCTCCAGTGTCTGAGCCCTTCTGCAAGAAATTGCTGGGTCATCATCTACTGCCACGTTAAATTACCACCAACTAGTTTAATCTTTATGGTATATCTCATTGGGAATTTTTCACGCCATGCCTTCGCTGTGGGGTTACTACGTGCTTCGATACTCCTGTTCTTTTAATAGACCGTCCCGTGCGACCCTCCTCCTATGTCCAGTACTGTATCGCTTCTCTTAGCGGATAGATACAAACGAGGTGGAAATTATATAGTGGATATAGTTCACGCGGTTTGTTAGTGGAATTAGGAGTGGTTCTAGTGGAAAAAGTGGTTTAATCAAACGCGTAAGTCGGATGATTTTAAGCGCGTGTTATGTGAAGATGTGACATTTGAACTTAGTTGGATCAATGCATCTTAAAGTGGCTTCTGTTTAGAATACGCCACAATTTTAATTAATTAATTCACAAATCATAAGTTTAAGGTTTCGCGAGAATCGTGAGGTGTATAGGGGATCAAAATATTATCGTTCCGGATCTTTCGCTATGTACATATGCTTCGCTAACACCGTAGGGAACTAAGTTTAAATCAGTTGAGAGTCCTCGATGTCCTGATTAGTTTTCCATTTGTTGATCGTATTCTAGTTAAGTTTAAATCGACTTGTTAACAGTTCGATTTATGTCATACGATTTCGATAATTTCGATTATAAATTGCTAACGAATTGGGGTGGATTGTTGTATTGTGTAAAATGTTACTGAAGGTAGTTTATTGTTTAACTGGTTCTTTCTTGTTTCCGTGAGACGGTACATGACAATGTTTTCGAGGTGATAATAATTAAGTTTTTCTATCAAAAGGTGTCCCCAAAAGACCGTTTAGAAATCTTGTTATCAGTATTACTTCGGATATAATTTGAATATTCTACTCAAAAATGAATGTTGCATTAATAATAATGGATATCAATGAATTATAAGTGTATAAATTATACAAGTGGATGGTAAAGTATTGATCGCATGGTTATTGGTCATTTCGCCATCACCTATCGAAGTATCGATTGGTTTTGTCATGACCTATTCGAGTGTTGAATTTTTTAGCGAGACACATCGAATCTCTTTGTAAATATTCGTTTCGACTACGTAATATTCAATTCTGATGACGTGCGCCTTCGACCGTAGTATACCTATGAAATATTTACAAAAACGTCTATACTTGAGTCCCCTACTAACTCCCTACTAAAAACACCTTATTATGTGTGCACACAGTTCAATTCAGATTGTAAGCAAAACTTACTTAAGGCATTTTAAGTTCTCGCCGTTACCACGTAATAAACCTGCCTTGTGAGGATTGCCAACATTAAAACTAATACCATATCGAATTTGCTAACGGAGTCTGGGTAGGCAACTTCTGTTGTTTTTTTTGTTGTGTAGCAACTAGTAAGCAATTTTAGCTGAAATTTTATTTCACCCGTAAAGAATGTGAAAATGCGGAGTGAATTAATACTTAATAGAAATAGAAACGAACGTTTAACGAATAGAAATAGAACGTTTATTTCTCATAATTACTGCAGAACAAAACAACAAACATAAAAACAAAATAATGAATGTAAGTATGTATAGAATAAATGATGTTTCATCAGATTGTAAAATTTTATGGCTAAATAAATACGGACTAATAAAAATATAAAATAAAAAGTTGTTGACAAGACAATTTTAATTAGCATCGTAGGAAATCCATGTAAGTATAAAATGCTATGCGTTTACATATTCGATTCAGTCGTGAATGAATCAATAATTGCTTCAACCCCGGAATTGCACATTGTCCGTTTTGAGGTATCCTTTGATGTATTCATACTGCTGGACAATTCGATAGGATCGATTCAAAGCGAACGCCGTTCATTGCGAGATACAATGCTCTCTGAAACAATGGTGCTCCTCTCGGGTCATTGACTTGTTGCGACTAAATTCTTGATCTTGAGACAGGATTCAGGGGCCTCTCGTGTGTCTTGGCCGGGTTTGGGTCGAGCGGACGTCTCGTTGTAATTCTTTAACTTGTCTTCTGTTTTGTCGGTGCCTGTTGTCTATATGAATCCGTAGAATCCGTAGATCGTGCCTCGTACCATAATGCTTGTATCCTGAAGACTTAAAATATGAATTTGCTTATCTAGTAGGTATTTAGTGTGTATTAAGTAGATTGGGGTAGTCTAGAAAGCTTTAAAAAGCTAATTGACTGTAAAAAAATAGGACGGATTCTATGAGAAATAGGCTCAACATCAATGTGTTTTTTACAATGTACTCGTATGTATGTCAATATATAAGGTGCTCTTGCTTGATTTAGAAGTTGAACACATTGTTATTTTCCGGCTAGGAGCTTTATGTCATGTTTTTTTCTGGGCTTTTAAACGTCCATGATACCTTAGGTCTACGTTTGCTATCACTAATATTCATGGATGGCGCCATCGGATGTCTATATACATAATATATTATAACGAAGTAACGAATGGTTTATCGATAACATTGTGGAAGGTCGCTAATAGGTCATTAATAAGTGACTGTTCAGGTTCAGACGGTTAATTAGTTCATACATAAGAAATAATATCTTAGGAGCAAAAAAAACATACCAAAATTTTTGGTGGAAACCGCCTTGAGTAAGGAGTAAATAATGAGTTAGGCAGAAAGATATACAATAGAAAAGTCTCACAAGAGTTAATTAATAAATAAATAACGCTTCACACTCAAAGCCCCACACTAAGATTCCCTGTGTCGTGGGTGCCATGCACAACACACAAGACAAGGACACATACCCAGACCGAGAACTGAAATTCAAAT
>DWJQ01000460.1:0-14279 GCA_018248915.1 Hesperia meskei straton | reverse complement strand
AGTCTGTAATGTTGCTGGACGACATAGACTAAATAAATGTGGCAAATTATGACTAACGTACATATATTAATGTCTAGGCCTATGGAAGCGCGAGACAATACGAAATCTTTATAGATATATTTTTCAAGTACCACGTCATCGGTTGTACTTGTGCTGATAGCTTACAGTTTTACTTACCTGTTGCCAAATCTAGTCGGGATACGTTAACTATAGCGGTGTACATACGGTGTAGATAGATAGATATAGCCGAGCTGAGTACAGTAACTTAGTGCCACGTATAACATTTTTTTGTACTGTGTAAAGCAACTATTGGATACAACGTAGGACAGAGATACAAGAGGCATAAAACTTCACTTATTAGGACTATCTTAAAATTTTCCCATTGACACGTCTTAAGTTAGTGTGAATTGCCCAAAGCTGTTACCTACGGCAAGGTTTAACGACCGGTTTATATCTTTATATTAAATCAATGTCTCAATGTGCCCATAGCCGCACGGAATAGAGAAGCCTAACTTTTACTCCAAGTGGTTTCAATTACTGAATGTACTTACGACCTTAGTAAGTTTAGTTGTTCACTGATCTCAATCAAAACAAACAATAAAGTATGCTTAAATTGAACGTAAAGAGAAGTAACATTAATACCAAAAATCCTAATTTTAGGAATTTCGTTTTAAACATTAAGTTACATCCACATAATGAAAATGTTCTAAAATTCTAGGATAATTTTAGTGTAATTATTTTATAGTGTAGGTAATTTTATGTGACACTTCTTGTATCTCTGTTGTATGGTTCTACGGGCAAATTATAACATCGTGACGTAATTTGTCCAGTGAGTCAGGAACGAGGTCTAGCTAGGTTCTAAATCCGACGCTGTCGCCCTGTAAATATTGTTGTAATTAAATATGTAAACGTATCGAATATAATTAAGGAGAACAATAATTAAAAATAAATAGTAATATATATTTTAAACTTAATGCCTTATTGACCAAAGTCTTAAAACTAGTTATGGATACAATTGACAAAATTATATCCAATAATTAAATATGAATTGGTTGATTATTGTAAAGTTTATGAAAACCGCTAGTTTTCATTGGCGAATCTTATCATTGTCTATAATATCGATCGCATAAATTAATATACTTATTCGTTACGGTCGAAGTAAGGGAATTATGCAACGTAATCCTTATCACCTTTGATTATTTTTGACATGGTTTGTAACATATTATATTAACCTGCACTGACAACTTAATGAAAATTCTTCATCGTTTACGAAATTCACGTTTATCGATAAACTTCATCGTTACAATTCCTTCTTCGACGTTTCAATTCTACCAGTAATATTACGGTTTATGCTGTCACCTTTGAAATGTTGAGTAAATACAATATAAACTATTGTCGTTACATTTTATCGTATTACATCGTAAATACATAGATATTTTAAAATGTTACATCCTCAAAACTTTACTACAAATGTTGAAATAATGTACCTACCTACAGTAACTACCTACTGATAATTCATAAATGGCGCGAATAAGATGCAATGTCGATAAACTATTTTGCATAAAACTAATGACTAAATTTTAAATTGACTTTTGAGATGTAGTGAAAATAGTTATGTCTTGTAACTACTGCCAATATTTCTGCGATATAACAACTTATTTATGCCATTTATCAATATTATAATCGATGTACAGTCAGAAACATAAATGTTACTTTCGATATCGATTTATGTATAGTCGACTTAAATGGGGAACTAAATAATTTAAGCAATATCTTTTTACACAAGGGGGAACAATCATGTGGTTTTATCCGCTTCGGATGATTATGTTTTAATGCTTTTATAAATTTTTGTAGCAAAAACTAAAAATACTAGGCCAGGATAGAAACCCCACAATGACCTACTAGGTACTGAGCACGGGTCTCTCATCATCTTTGAAGGGGCCTAGATTAAAAAATACTCAATTAGGTCTAATTTTGCCTTACCTAGTAAGTGAATTTACGTTTTTATCTTCTATCATGTTTAGTTCTAAGTTACTAACACTTTAAAAGGATATAATCACTTGAATTCCTGGAGTGAGAAAATAATTTCTAGACATGGAAATACTTGTCAAGTCAAACTAATGTTTAGCTTTTAAGTAAGTCAAGTTAAACAAAATTGCAATTATTTAATTCCCAATCTACACGTTTGATATTACTGCGAGAGGAATTAACATTTTGTTCCCGACTGTTGCCCTAAATAGCCAATTTTTAGCACAATTATACACTTCTTCGTACAATAAATTAAATAACGATACTCAATAATTAATATAAGGTCATTGGTACGTTGTTTGATCCACGCAATAATATTTCACAGTAAAAATATACCATTCCTATGTACGTAATGTAAATTAATGCAACATTAAGGCTCGTTTACACAAGCATAGTGACAAAAAACTACTTCAATAAAAGTTCAAAACGGGGTGTTTTCTTATATCATTATCTCTCACAGCCCTTTAAATGCCTGTTATTATTACCTATTATTTTATACTTTGTCTCCCTTCGTTTCGTAAAACCTAATTCACATTGTTCCTAAGGATGTCTAACTGTAATAACGCCAGCCGATTAAAACACCTGCAGAGACAATTTTCCTTCTGGAAACTTTCCTTCGAGAATCTGTCCTTATGTAAACGAGTCAACAGAACCTACCTATATTATAATCTCCTTAGTAAACAGTAACACAAGACAATACATTTACCTATAGTTTTTTGGTGAATACGGCAGAAAGTTAACTTTACAATGTACACTATATCGCGTAGCTTTACTTTAAAGTGTTGAACACTTGACACTTTTGTATCCGACACCGCTCGAGTGGATTGTGCGTTTTTTAATGATTTACAATCGTTTACGTTGACTCACTTTCGTAATTCCAACGAAGACTGCCCTATTATTAATTGAGATCTATTTTATATAATCTAGACACAAATATCTTATACTAGTCAATCAATTAAAACAGTAGTGGTAGTTCGGTATTAGTTTCGACAGGTCTTCATGAATTACAATAGTTCAGCTTGGCTTGCAGGCCGGGGTTGTTCAATTGATCAATGTTGCCAACAAAAAAAAAATCAGTAATAATCAATACAATTTAGTACTTTGTTTAGAATTTAAAATGATTTGACAGCAATGATAGAAAAATATTGTAATTTATTGTATTGTATTGTATTTAACTCGCCTTAAAAATCATCGAGAAAATTAATTACAGTAACTTTTTCATGTTTAGAAAATAATAAGCTCTTACTTTATATTTTTTATTTTACGGAATCAAGCATGTTTTAAATAAAGCCATATTATGCTGTTGATTTATCATATAAGTTCAGGCTATCTGTATCTATTTTTAATATACAAACCACTTAATTACGTGCTGTTTTAAGCGTATGTATATGCGCTTTAAGAACATGTATTATTTATATATTTAATTTATGCAAATGTACAGTAATCTTCTATTTAGTTTTAAATCTAATGCATAAACATATCAAGCTTTCTCTAAACCCCAGGCCTTACAACAACAACCGCCAAAACGAACGCTGAAAGAGTCCATTAGAACATAACTCTGTTCCGAGTACCCCATACCTATTACCGCATGTATTAGTTAATAGCTCCATATATCGAAGCCATATACATTACATACTTAATATTTTGATGTAACCTCGTAAAGTTATCGTTTCGATTCTAGTCAATGTACCATATCATTTTTAAACATTTTGTTAACTATACATTGATACACGTATGTAAGCGTTAGTTAATCATGTTGTTACAGATATGTTTTTATAAAGCAAATAAATGAATTATTAGGAACAGTATGATGTGAACGAAAATAAAAATACATTTACTTGACTATATGACTATTTATTTCACCTAATTCACTATTTATAAAGATATCGAAGGTCATCACGCATTTTAATCTCGCTTTTATTATTAATATTTTCTTAATTAAAATTAAAATTAAGTATTCGTTTTTCCATTGCAATTGTTATGAATTACAATTTTTCATATTCTTATTAAAACTGTTCTATGGATAATAGACGCTAAAATATTTCCATAAGAGGTTTTCAATAATTAATAAAAATGAGGGTAGAAATGTACCTCCATCCATTTAATGACACTTTGTTGACATAAATTGCTAAATATTGTAACAATTAATTTTATTTCCATAAATAATTTAATTGGAATACCTTATTTATTTCAACTATGAAATTTTCGTTTCCTTGTACTTTTCAATTATATTTGTTATAACTAAATAAAATTGTGTCCAATACATACCGCAATGGAAAAACGCGTATCCTCACCTGTGAAGACCATAATTACGCGACGACCTTGATATACCCTAATCGCTGTCACTGTCGGCGTCGACGGTGAAGTCGAAAGGTTGGAACTTCTTTCTAAATAAAGCCACGTGAGCGTCTTCATCCTCTCTGCTGAGGAGACACTGCTTCCAGTCCGCCTTGTCCTCGCAGTTCAGGATCGGTGGACTTGATAGAACGTCTCTGTGGAAGACAAAGTTTTATTGAACAGATGGCACAATTATTATTATTTCACAATCGGTAGTAAACTTGTAGACAACTGTTAATTAACGACGTTGCAATCGCTGTGTTATATTAAATTAATACGGAATATAACCTTAAAGGTAAATCTACATAAATAATTTTGATTGTGGCTATTTGTGACACTTCTTAGTGTAGTTCCAATTTTCTATTTTCAGTTTTGAAACAGAAACTGCAACTTTCCCCGATACAAAGAAATAGTACATTACGATACGGTGCGTAAAGTTGGCCATTTTGGAACGGCGTGAAGTTAGCGCACGAGCGAAGCGAGTGCGATATACGCCGTTCAAAAATGCAACTTTACGAACGAGTATCGTATATTATTTTATAGCACGAGTGACATAAACCCGCTTACGCCACGGGTAACCGTGGCGTAAGTGCGGGTTTAAGTCACTCGTACTATAATATTATTTAGATTTAGATTTTTGAAAAATTGCTTTACACACAATAAATTATATTATTAAGTACCTATAAGTAATAACTATAACAACGAATTAGCAATATTACATAGGTACTACGTGAAAAAAGTGGGGCAGTGTTTCAAATTTTGCTAATTGTCCTATTTTTTTCTGTTAACCATCTCTTTCAATCTCTTGCGCTCTGTAATAATCTCGCACATCGTTATTAATGTTATTATAATGTCACCAAGTTATGAGTTGGAATTTTTTTGACCAAATCTCGACTTATATAGGTAATCCGTCCTTTTTCGTAAGTTGCCGAATTGAACTACATACTATTAAGTACCTAGTACTTTATAAATGACTTCATAATTAAGCGCTGTGTAAATGAATGCGTCACACACTCATAGTTCGTACCTACCTATCTAAACAAGCTCAACTATTTCAATTTTTTATGTGCTCATACATCATGACAAGCACGTGTTAATTAATTAATGCGAATTCACATTTTATCACAGTAATTAAGTCTTGTATTTTGAGAAAAACTGATTTTGTTTTGAATAATCTCAAAAAATCTACAGTATGATACAATTTACATTACAATGATTGTATGTACAGTAGACTTTTTATCATAATGTTTCAAACAGTTTGGTAGTATTTTTCGTTATAATTGTTTAAACTATTTTTGAAAGAAAAAAATAAAGGCTATTTACGGGTTACGCAACCACTTCATAAACTCCGTGGCATGAACAATTCCACTACTAATATAATATGGAGATGTTATTAATGCCAAAATATTTACCGTGATAACAGGGTTATATTGTACCTATAAACAAAGTTTAAGCCTGTGGTTTAAACTATGTCCTATTTCAAAGTTCAGAGGTTTCAATCTGTCAATAATGCAGTGTTCCCGAATTTTCCATTGGATTGTATAACACTCATTCTTCTCAATCCATTGAATTCCACGAAGTGAACGTACTATGAAATAATGTCATGAATTCATGACGTCAGAAGCTGAAGATTCATACTGTTATGTACTTTATGTTTGTGCTCAAGAGCCAGCCCTAGCAACTAGGAGAGCGTGGGTCATCACACTTTTCTGCCCAGGGGCGTTTTAAACCTACATAGGCACCACCAGTGCCGCCACTCTCTGTATGTGCGCCTGCGTGCAATATCGTTTTGCACACTTTTCCACTTCCCGTCGCTTCAGTGATACCGGCCACGGGTCACAGTTTGACGACCATGCAACGGTCTAGGCTGTCTCATTTACGAGATGAGATCCGCGCCATCGATAGATAAAATTCAACTACGTACATACATGTTCTATTTCAAAACCAAAAATATAACTACGATTCAAGAGGTACTTTTACAGCATCATTATATTTTCACATGAATTTTTGATGAAAAAATGTAATTTTTTTAATTTTCAAGCTGGTTGTTTGTTGAGGCATCTTGAGAATATTGACCGCGAATATAATAAATACCTATAGCAGATATACCTACCCCCAGTGGAACCGCACCCTAAAGCAGCGATTCGTGTAGAATAGCGGCGAATTGTTAGGCGTGCCACAAATACCGAATGACCACTCTGCCAAGAGTGCAACGACTTAGAAGAAGAACCTACCGAAATTCAATTTCACGACATTCACATTAACGTTTTGGGTTTTTCGAGACAGCTCACGTTTTTAGGCGCTTAAAATTTTAACAACCAATATACCTACTGCAGATTGTGTACAGAAGAGCCCATCTGAGCCCATCAGATAGCACACTCTGTTTCTCGGGAGCCGAGCTGTTTACATCCATACAAACCAATATTGACATTGCCTTTGTCCACTAACTGACGGCTAATCTCTTTGTGCTGCATATTCTTTGTGTATTGTAATATTGTAATATCGTTCGACAACTGTTGAGCTGAATTTTTCATTAGCTAGATATACATGTCGTTTGATTGTCTAAAAATCACAAAGAAGCGGTGATCAAATGCTTAAAGAAACCTAGACAGTCAATATAGTTACTTTGAAAAATACTAATATTTCCAGGCAATTTCTATTACAATATTACATCTTTGGCTTCTTCTTAATAATAATACAAATGGATGCCGCCGGATATACGCATTCGAGCGGCTCAAAAATTTCTAATAGGAATAATAAATAAGTAAGCCTATTTTGGGTGGGCCACTGTTCTCTCCAAGAGTCCGAGCTAGAGCAGCCTGGAGGAATCCGTGGAATTTGCTCCAGGCTTCCTCAATAATAAATGGAAACCCGTGCTCATTAGTGGTTTTCCCACTTGTGGCCATTAATGGTTTGAATTATCCCTTATGGATTAACGAAGTGGTTTAGGTGGCAGTAATGTATTGTTTAAGAAACCTTACCTACTTACTTAAAATAAATTTTGGTTATCTATTTTCCATAATAATAAAACATTGTACAGTCTGACAGAGTGTCCATACGTGCCCTGAATCACTTAACATCTTCTGAGACACATTGAGCATTTAATGAATTTGCTAGATGCTATTTTAGATAGTGAGTAAATTTGTACCTATCTTGACCTGGTCCCTCACAGTCACAGCACAACTTATGCTATTGAGAATGTGCGGTATTCGTCTCCCATAGCACAGAAACACCGAAACTTGTTTATTTTAGCTACTTTCATAGCGTATTATGGTCTGAATCACTGATGTTTAAAAAATAAGCAAACCGTTAATAAAAAAAATATAATATGGCTATCCTGACTTCACTTGAATTAAACAATGATTTATCTCAATGCCACCGACATCACATCGCTGACCGCTACAATAATTATTTTTTATGCGCGCAAGCTAGTAGAAGGTACTTATCCACGTACAAACTACCAAAAATCGCACTCTCTCTATAGATGGAAGGCCTGCATTGGCAATGTGATGGAACACAGGACGCACCAGCAAGTCGTCAACGGAGCGAAGCGAAAATGTCGAGTACGAAACATTCAGTCATCGACAAGTTACTTATGTGGTGTGAGACGAATTCTCGATTAGCTATTATAATAAATCAAGAGCCTTTTTCCGTTTTCGCGAGGATATCTTTAAAGGATACGACCACTTTGGGGAAATTGCTGGGTTATAAGGGCATTCTTACGCCACATATGCGGAAGTCTCAGAAGGATCTCAAGAGATCTACCTAAACCTTTTGGAGACTTTTACTGTTGTCAATAACTTGAATAAGTTCTTGGGATCTTTTAATGTTTCCGCATCCCTATGTCACGGCCCTATGGAGGATATTCGACAAATAATGGACAATGTACCAGAGGTGGTCATTTCATTGCACTTCACAATTCCAATACAATTACAAGTAGCGGAAATGGCCCCGCGAGCGCGTTTCCGAAAAGGTTTTTACAGGGTTCTAGGCGGGGGCATTGTCAAGCCTCCAGAATACGCCAGATGTACCTAATCGTAATCCGTAAATATGGTTATACCTACATATTTTGAGCAAAATGCATCAGATGAAATAGTTATTTGTAATTATGATTACATTTTGTCCACCTCTGGAACAGATTAGAAAATAGTTACATACCCTCTGGTAACAACTCTGAACATTTGTAGGAGTATTCAACTGTTTGGCCGCGCGATGCCTAGAAGACATTGAGCATCACGTTGTTATTGAAAGTAGAGACGCGACGAAAACACAATGTCGTTGCCGAATGTTTATGTATCAAATTCCTCTAAATTTACCACATACACAATGTTTCCAGTCGTGAAATCTATTCGAAATTGTTCTTTTTAAATTAACTCATTAAAGAAAAATTTCAACAAGGATGCTTCTCGATTTGTTCTAATAACCAATTTGTAGCCACTAATACAGTTTTTGAAACAATCTTATCGTAGATTTCGCCACACGAGCTCTGCAGCTGCACGAATAAGTTACGTATGTAGGTAAGAGTATCCGAATGTAAAGTACAACAGATAATGTCATGTCCACTGCCTAGAATTTATTTATGGCAGACGAAAGAAGCATTGCAAGATTTTATTTAATAAAATAAATGCAACAATATGAGACAAGCTTGTAACAAGTAGACTCGTCGGGGCGTCTTGTAATATCGCGACGATTCGTAGTGAAGAAAACGGCTCAGTTTTTATATCAAAGTAGGTACATTAAGTACCAAACAGACCCATACGTTGTAATAATGTAATACTTTTGGATATATTTCTCTTGATTTTTTTTCAATGTGGATCCCAGTAACCAGTAACCAGTAACCCATGCGGAAAATGACAATTAAAGCCAGGTGCAAGCACTGGCCACGTAACATAGCAACCAATACCTAAGTATAGCTATACCTATGGATGGATGGTTGTAAAATAATGATTTTCAACACTTAGAATGTTAACAAAGCTACAGCCAACAGTAGTACACCAAGTAACTACTACAGTACTTTCAGAAATTTGAAAACATCAAGCACACCTTGAAGAAAACTTAATGAACTTCAATGAACAAACGGTGAACTTAAAGTGTTAGCTTAAGTTCTGTAAGTGTTGAGAAGACAACGACTAGTACCTAAGTTAGTTGGTTAGCTAATAGGTGATTACCCTTTTAATTGCGTAAGGCAGATCACTAATGAACACTTGTTTCCTTGTTGCAGAGTGGGCGAACGCAGGCGCCCGTTATAATGTGAGCGGCGCACGAAGACGCGCGTCTCTTCTCAAGGTAAGCCTCAGTGGATGTCCGCTCTCAAGGCAGATCAGAAATTTGCCATAAGAATAATAGAACTCAGAGGGTTCTGGTAAAAGTTCTGAATGGTTAACAATTAAAGTATCCGATTTATGGCTCATTAGCTTCCAAAACATTAACAAGAATGCAATTGAAACTGTACCTGCTGCAGGTCTTCGTTTTACGTTACAACCTTACAACTATCCTATCAAACATTTTCCAAGTCAATTTGCCTTTAAAATCAAAATATATGTAGAAGGAAGAGAAATCTGCAAGGTGTTCGTGAAAATTGAAATTTTTGGAATCTAGGTAGGTACTATACCTATTCTATGCTGTAGGTACTATACTATAATTGGATTTTTAAGTAAAGGATCCGTTAGCCCGAACGACCTGTGGAGTCTCGATTTCGTTCCCGGGCAGGGCAGATATTAAAAATTATTACATTATTTTATTAGGTCTTACGCGCTTATAATGTCCTGTATGTATCCAGTGACACATGAAATCTTAATGTGGCTGTAGAAACTGTCAGTGTGTGAGCGTTAATTTATTTATTAATATGTTAATTTTCTGGTATGTAACAGTAATAACGCTAACTACTTGACGTCCTACACACGTGCACTTATCGTAGGCTGAACAATAATCTTATCAGCTACAAATAAAATCACCCACATTGTACTTTTATACCGACTTGTTTTCTAAATAATTATCTTTTACCTTGAATAATTTTTTCCACGATCATTATTAATTTTACAGCAGATATTTAAGTACCTGTGTGGTGCTGCATGCTCGTTTGCTACCTTAATTGCATAAAAAAAACAACCTACACCTCTTTGTTTGATTTCGTTTTTCATTGATTTTTCACAATCCAGAACTAACTAATGAGCGATAAGTCTTAAACAACGCCTGCCAAATACGAGTTGATAGAGAGACGCATTGATTAATTTGATAATTTCCTTAAATTTACCATTCCTGAAAGCGCATGTAGTCGATGGTAGCAAAAATACTGTCCGTTGCCAAAAGATTATCACGTCGTATACTAAAACTAGTCCTACCACCGCGCATTCAGGTAACCTTTAAAGGTCCGACAATGACTGCATATTCATCGCGCGGGGAGCGGCGGCCATGAGACGAAACGTGCGTGATATATTTGTAATCGGCTATACACCAGCGAAATCTGTCCCCTAAAACGTGTCTAGTAAACCACTTTCTTAAATACGTAATTCCACTTGTTTTTAAAGTGTCACGAAAATTAAATACGTCAGTTATCATCGCAACTTATAACCGCCCTACTGCCAACTGCCAGGCACGAATCTCCCACAATGTGAGGGTATAGACCACATTTGTCCACGCTGCCCAAGTGCCCAGTGAATATCACTATAGTAAACCCAACTTAAGACTGAAACGAAAGAGGCGCTGTCGGACGCATTTGACATTCATTTGACCAATCATTGCACACTAGTAACTGACACATGAATGAACGCAACGTACTTATGAATGACTTTCCGTTAGTTCCAATTTTTGCCATTTCAGAGATAAGTTGGGCGGACTGTACGTAGACGTTTTAGTAAAAGCTGTTAATGAAAACACCAGCAACAATTTCCTGCATAATAGTTACATTCCTTTGACATTTATAAACTTATATAGGTACTAAGCCACTTTGCAGCAAGCCATAGTTGAATTTGTAACAGAGCTGTGAACCTGCCCGTCAACGAGGTTCGCTCTAAAATTGAGGTAGAACAAAGTAGGACAACAGAAAGTAATTACCTACTGGAAAATTAAACTGAAAATTGATAAACCCGAGATTAAAATACTCTATTAGAATAACTAGAACCCCTTCCTCGCTTTACTTAGGTACATGTAACTACCCGTACCTACTCAAAACATTGCTATTCGTTTATTCCAGATATTTTAACAAGTAACTGTTTAAGGTAAATATAGTGTTCACCTCACTACTATATAATTACTTAACTTTAATTACTAAACTTTTCACAGAACCTCCACACTAAATTCAGTTTGTTCTCGCTAACTTGAAGAAATCTGTTTTCCTCGACGATAAGTAGTAAGTCAAATCAAATCAAACCATCTTTATTGCTTCATGCGTTACAAAAGTTGTTATGAGTTTATAAGAGCAAGCATGAGCCCTGAAAGGGCATTGCAAAGTCATTGTGACTTTAAGTTAAATTAAATTAAATACTAAATTAAATTTTACATTATAAATTAGACTTAATATTTAAAAATTAAATTATACATTTCCATTTTAATTTATTTTAATACATTATACAATTCATTCGTTAGTTCTAAGATTCATAAATGTTCAATTAAGTAAATAATAATAATTATGTCATTAAATTTTCACTGAATGATTGTTCGTAAGTATCGTGTATCGTAAAAGACCTGTCCTAACCTCTAAATCAGTTTATGCACTGATTTTTGCGTGATACTCGAACAGAAGTTTTTCAGTCTCTGTATCGATAACATTTACAAACAATATCCTATGATAATGTAGTTACCGACAAAGATTCAGTTACATTTTTATCATGATATTAGTATAATTAAGGTGTAGATGTAGCCATTTTGAATAAAGCGATCGAATGGACTGTCCCATGTAGCGTTTAAAATTGAGGGAGTGGTTAAAAGGGAGATGAATGGGCTCTTTTTAAAACAAACACAATTTGTTGGCGCTGCGCGCTGGCCGCTGTCTCGTCTTGCTTTGGGTGGTGTCGCGGGCCAGACACGACGTGTGTACTACGCACTTCACCGGTTATGTCCATTTGCTTTTACTTCGAGTGATTGATGTTATCCATTTGTCTGACAAAAATAAACTTTTGTTAATATTCCCCCGTAATATCTTAAGAGTATACGTTTCGGCAGATTCCATAATATTCTCAAGACAGGTCCAACGTAATGTTTTGTACAAATCAAATTTGGTATTATGAAGGAATAACGAAATTATCAAAACACATTTACACCTTAGCCGTATTCAACCAGAAATATTACCTAATCCCCCGTTGACGGATTTGAATAAGTAAGATTTATCTGTTTTAAATATTGTAACATCTTTACTCTAATCTACAAAGTTACGATATTGGCTGTATCTAAGAATGATAGATAATATGATAAAATAATTAGTGAAATTCCGTTCTGAATATTTGTCATGCAGTCAGTAGGTCGGTCGCTGACAGTCGCCGACATACATAATCATAACAGTGACAAAACTGCCTTTAGAGATGCCAACAAGTACCTACACAAATTATTATGTTCTGTCATTCATAACACGTAGGTAACTAGGTATTTCATACGCGTGTCTTTAGTTGTAGAATTGTGGACAATGTTGGAGATTTACCTATTGAACTACTGACATCTTTCAGTTGACAAGTACCTAATTATGTAGATATTCAGATTTTTTATGAAAAGGTGAAATAATTACAAAAAAAATCACGGATCTTAGTTATAATCTTTCTGTAATTCCATAATGTTAAGTCGTAACTAAAGAATGATTAATACGAATGTGAATATACGAAGAGGAAGAGGACGACCAAAGAAAACTTTATGTGAGAGATGATAATTATTAACGATGAAGGATTCTCATCAGTGTTCAAATGACCGCTTATAAGGAAGAATGGAAGAAAAAAACATATTGCGGCGACCCCAAATAAAATTAGTAAGAAGATGATGATGATAAGTAGTATCTAATAGACGATGATGATAATACCTTTAAATGGGAGTTTTGAATCTAAACATGATTCACTTTATGAAAAGTGAAGTTGACAACTGCATAGGTATATTATTTATCAGGATATATCTATAGATATAAGTATATTATTTCTGAGGAGGTAAGGGAACACGTTAGGAACGAGTTTATCTCAAAGGTATCATGTAGGTCCTATAGCATAAAACATTATTCAACAAGATAATCACAAATTTCTAAGCAACTTCCTAAATGTCATGGCACAAGAAGTATCCACAACTGGTCTTTTTTCAGAAATGATAAAGTCAAGTGAACTGATTCTTATCAGTCAGAGTGGGAGTACAAAATTATAGAGATGATAATGGAATTTCAAACAAAACGATACTTGGGAAGAAATAGATTTTCTTCCATGAACAGAAAAACAAACACTTCCGTATGTGTTCCTCCGCTATGTCGTGTCGTCGGGTCGGCTCGCGAATTTGATTCTCACGACTTGCAGCGTGGGTAAACTGCACAACTGACAGTTCAAATTGAGCACACTACGAATGAACGAATTTGAACAAGTTTGATTGCTCTAGAACTAATATGTGACATTACCAGATTACTAGCTCACAGCTTTCTTTTAAGGTTTTCTATCTCAGTTTAGCTTTGTTTCTAGAACGCGCATTTTATTAACATTAATTCATTCAGCCTACGGAAGCTCGGCTTCACCGGTCGTTTTTAAATCCATTTTAGCATAGTCCATTGTACTCAATATCTTTTTCGCAACACCCAAATTCAAAGACTTTCTCAGTAATGACGTGAGTGTATCATCAAACTATCGACAGACACTGTGTCTGTACTCACCTTGGCTTCATCTGAAATATAATTTTAGATATAAATAACTTTGCTAAAACGATGCCGTAAACCTAAATGCTTTATAGTTTACATGGCCATC
>DWJQ01000459.1:0-14282 GCA_018248915.1 Hesperia meskei straton | reverse complement strand
CCAAAGCACCCCCCTTTAAAAAAAAAAAGAATCATCAATATCGGTTTACTCATCACGACTTTATGGGGTCACAAACTTACCAACAAAGATAAAAAAAAGATCGGTGAATAATTTTTTTTTTATCTTTTCTATTTGTGCATTTTGAAATACAGTCCAACAGTTTTTATGCCGATTCATCCATAGTCCCTGGATTCCGAGGTTTTGCCATTTTTTTGTCTTACGGCACTCCACTATTAGTACCTACGTAATGTTTTGCTTGTAAAGTCCGACAATAATATTATGGAAATGTTATGTTTGTTAAAGAAATAAACCTTAGTGATTGATCATAATCACCAGTGATGTCCTAACATTATGGAAGTCATAAATGACAGTTGTAAAACAGATCAAAGTAACTAAATAAATTATAAATAGGTACACCAAATTATGTAAAACATATATCTTATTAATGGTCTCATTACAGTTATTTTTCAAGTTATTTGGACATGGATTAATTTTGCGATATTCACCCACTCTTAAGAAAGAGTAAGCTGCAAGCTTGAAAAGAGAACGTTAACTTGTATTAATTACAAGGATAAAAGCTTATCTCGTTAATAAAACATCAAAAAACTGTTATGGACATCAAGAATTACTTTTAAGACCAATTCGTTTGATAGCGTTCTTTCAAACTTAAAAGGACGCGTCATAAAATCTTGTGTTTCTGAAGACAATATCTGAAAATCATCCGTTGTGTATTCGATAAGATAGACTACATTCAAATCAGATCACATCAGTCTGTTCTACAGTTTTAGAATCACCGCGATGCATAGATTTAAAAATTAGTTATAATATTCGAGATAAGAACTATTTGCAAGTATGTTATGGTTGTATCAGTGTGTGATCGTTTAGATTAGCGTGTAAGCAACGACGGTTGGAGTGAAAGGCTTACTTTCTCCAGCCCTGCGGCCCAGGGAGATAGCTCTATTGCAAAGTTTCACACCACCACTGATAGTTATGCATGCTGTTACGCCGATAGAAAGATTATAGCCGTGTGTCTTGTCTACCTACACAATCTCAGTCGCTTTAGACCAAACTGTTTTTAAATCATTCGTTTTGACGTATGCTGTTCAAGCTGAATCTATAAAACTATTTATAGGTATGCTAATAATACATTAAAGTATCGCTTCTTTGTTATGCACAAGGTTAGCAACATACGAGTAGTGTCAGAGATAAAAAAAATATTAAATATTTAAATTAACCCACAGATCAATGTCCTTATCTCGTCCATAAAATAAAGTCGTCAAATTTATTCATTCGAACCCGATTTCTGTTATAAATCACGTAGTCAAACCACTGTCGATATCTCTTCGATAAAATCGGTAACCTAATATTCCAAAAAGTATGACCTCGATACAAATTCTAAGTCCGAAGTGAGCCTCTAGTTTAATAAAAATTACAACTTTTATATTATCTGTTACTGTATAAAGGATGTCCGGTTATCTGTGTCTGAGAGTTGAAAATGATGTAGGTAATAGCCGTCATAATCTATTTTTATCAGAAAATATAGGAGACACTCTTGTGTCGCTTGTATATGAGCAATCGTAATCATTATTTTTGCAAACGATTTTCGAAGGCAACGAGGACAGTTCTAGCCAGGTGGTCCGATTAATAGGGCCCTTACTATCGTGCCTCTAAAGGCCAACTTATCTAAATTTAATATGTAACTTTGATTTTGTAACATACACAATCATACGATAAATCCTATCTGTAAGGTCTTTGATTGAAGTTTGCGCCTTATTCCACATTCCTGCCTAATAAGGCGGATTGAATACCGCATAATATATTAACGTTTAATAAATTCATCGGATTGAATCACGGCATATTTATATTATTGAATTAATGGAGGGTTTTATTAGGAGTGAGTCAAATAACATTGAAATTATCGGCGTCACGTCATCAGGTTAATTTAGACTGATATCTGGGCCCGTTACTCGTCCAACATTGAAAGTTTTTCACCGCTCCTTTCTACCGCGACGTATGTGGGTCGCCGGTTCGGCACGAATCGCCATTGTTCATCTCTGATTTATGTGTTAGTTTATTCCCTTTACCAATAACTGCGTCGTGCTCTACAACTTTCTAGCACCCGTAATTTGTTTTAAATTGTTGTAAGTAGATACAGACTAAGTCGTGTTCCCCTTAGCTGTGTTGTGTTAATCCAGTTTATAACTCTAACTTTCACCGACTACGGGATGAATTAATATTTGACTAACTTTTCCTCATAAATTTCTTGGGTTATTTATTTTATCTTGTTTCTCTTGTTTAAAATATTACGGTGTTTATTCAGTATCGTATTTATTTTATGCCGATCTGATAAAGTGTTTCTATAATAGATATTGAAATACCTAACCCAGTAACTGAGTCATAAAATATCTCCCTCGCCAACCACTACGATACTTTGTTCATGTGATATTTACCTACCAAGATTATTTTAATATGCTTAAATAGATATTAATATCAAATTATTTAATGCTAGTTTTTCTTTGACTTTTCAGTATAAATGGAACACAATGGATTGATTACTTATCACTAAAACACCTAAACTTGTCAAATCATTTCACAGGTCTAGAAACGCGATTGACATAAAAGACCTCTGCTGTTAGATGGTGAAAACTTGAGTGTCCTAATTGTTCCTGATGTTTCTGTTACAATGAGACAGGGTTGTGTTATTGGAGCCACGGGATGCAAAATTTTCACTCAGTCTGGCCGATCTGGTAATGTTGCTCTTATTTCTACAATAACTATAAGGGGCTGTTGAAATTCAAACAATTAAATATAGGCTGATTAATCTACTTCAATCATACTCGTAACACTTGATTATGTCACAATCCAGACAAAATCTATTCATTACAGATTTTGTTTGTATACTCACAGCCGTCGTTTTGCGTCGGGGGTTTAATTAAAAAGCTCAAATGCACACTACTTACTACATAAGTATTAGAACTTATCACTCGTTGGACTTAGGTTAAACATCATTGTTTCAACTGAATAGTCTACTGAGCGGGTATAATTGATTTGATATTTCGCACAGTGAGCGTATAGGTGAACTTAAAGCTAAGTTACGAGCGACTCTGCACCTAAGTGGGGTTTACGCAAGCGAGCTTATGTAAGCAATTTGTGATTCTTGTGAAACCGCGCGGCGTGCTTTCGTCGAATCTACTCGTGTTACATACTTCGCCAATGTGTGCTTTGATAACACGATCAACGAGCGCCTTCGCTTTTTTAAGTTTATTGCGAAGCCGATCGGTTTATCCTTAAATCTCTCCCGTATTAGGTATAAATATATGCCAGTAGGTAAATTTCGTTACCAATGCAGGCCATTTATTCCGTTGCATTTTCGAATTATAAAACTATCTCCAAGCATGTTCATTATTCTTAGATAAAAATGATGATACTAAGGATAATTTTACTATATTTTTATCGGTATCGCTATCTATAACATTGGAAAATTGATGATCTAAAAAATTAATTACTGAAAAGGATCTCTGTTATAATAGAGCTCCGGTGATAATTTGAAAAGAACAATACAAACTTTGTATGTTCCTATCGGTTTATCAAAGTGTCAAAGATATCAGTAATCGATACTGATAATTTAAATTCGTGATAAACCCAACTCCCACACAACTTTTTATTGAACATTTCTACGCATTACCTACATTGATTAATGTTTGTAATTAACTAGTATGTCAATTACATAATGTTTTATCTACAGATATTTTTTCGCCTCTTTTAGAGTCGTCATGAAACGATAAAACCTCGTATTTTTTGTTACTTGAATAAATAGAAAATTGATCTTAAATATTCTTCTCTCTCTTCAGTCATGCCTCATTACTCAGGATTGGGATGTGACTCTGACGCGAAGCCATTTCTATTGCTTGCCTCCATTTCTGGCGATCAGAAGCTTGGTGGACTGCCGCGCTTATTGGTATCTTGAGATGTTTAGATACTTGATCCGACCATCGGTTTGGACTACGGCCCCGAGGTCTCTTGCCCTCAATTTTGCCTGTCACCATCAATTTCTCCATATTGGCACGCGGTCTTCGTGCGATAAATATTCTTATATTAACCAAAACAAATGAACTACCAACTTATAGATTAAGTAATTAATGTCAACATACATTTCCCAATTTTAGCTCAAACACTGCGCTTCGTAATAACTCGTTATTAATGGAACACCTTCGGGGAAGCGGACATATTGAGTTATAACTAAATGTAGTTCCTAGATAATGAAAGAGCTATCGATTTCCAATAACTCAAAGGCCGGTTAACAAACAATCCATCATGATAACGTTATTATCTACTAGGCTAGTGGGTAGACCACACCATAGCGAACAGTGCACACTGAACTGAAAATAACAGATTTCGCCTATGTTACTATGATGAACAATTTCGATTTTTGTGTGACTTTGCATATTTGCGATATTACATAAAATGACACTTAAATTAGGTCTAGCAACAAGAATTACAGTAGGTACATAATAAATATAGGACCGGAAATTAACTATTGAGAACCATTTAGAAAACTTAGCGTTCAATTTCTAATGTAAATAAAAGGTATGTAAGGTATATATTGCAAGGGCAATCGATTTTCAATAGCCCAGTGCCTGGTTAACAAACAATGCATCATGATAACGTTATTATCTAGCAGCGGGTAGCTAGGCCATAGCACGCTCATTGGGCCCTCGCCAACACCAGTTGCCAACTGCATTGAAGGGTGCCACCGCCCTGTCCAATGACTTGTCATGTTTTAGCGCAAATAATTATGTTTGCATTATTAATGATCATATTCTGAGTAATAAGGTCCTTAATTAACTTACGTTATTAATCAAACACACCTACTTTGAGAACTCTTTACCTGGATATGAATTTATCGTAAATGTTGAATGAATAACGAATGCGGAATTCCGGCACTTTAATAACGAAGTAATCATTATTAAGAAAAATAGTGACCAAGATATAGAAAATTGTAACTGGAAACTTTTCTGTCTTGTTAGTTATTTTGTCATTTTTCTAATTTTCACTTAGGTCCTTCAACTTTTCATAACAGTAACGTTGCTAATTTTTATATTAGACGTAAATAAATCTACCGCTCATATCATCACAATAAAATAATATTATTTCCTTTAGATAAGTTCATAGTATTCGCTGTGAAAGTACGTCTTATCCTAATATAATATTCTTTTGGAGCGTTAAACCATACAGTACATATATTCGTTGTCCTACTGGGCGACCGCCAAAAGTCACTGCCAAAATATGTGCCGCTATGTCTCGACATTAGCTAGTGCAAGAATTTTAGAATTAAGTGTATGTTTACAAGAACAATTATTTATGTAAACACTGAAATATTCAACTTACATTTTGTAACGTGCTAAAGAGCAATACTCACTTAGTTTCGTGTACGTTGCATGTGCGAATCGAATTAGCGCGGTGATTTTCTGGTCTCATTTGAGCTAATTAAATGGTGGCATGTTGAAGCCGTTCTTAAAATATGAGGAAGCGTTGAGGCTTAAGGTGGATTGGTTCGTTACACGTGGTTTAAAATGTTTAATTTGCTTCGGTCAAGTCGTGTTATGGGGCAGGTAGGCGCGGGGGGCGCGGGAGGGGAGCAGTCCTTCCGTCGACTTCGCCAGCTGTCATCGCAGCTGCCTTCCCCATCGCACGTGCGTTTACATCTAAGTATAATTATGTGCTTTATAATTTTTTGGAAGTGTTACGGAAGATTCACCGTGAATAAGGAGTTGGGACGTTAACGGATTTGTAGAAATAGTTTCGAGAGTCTTTGTTAACCGTTCTGTAAGGTTATTTTTGTGTTGTGCAGAATCTATGTTGTTACAACCTTTCGGCTTAATATTTCGGATATCAGTTGCTGCGAAAGAATTAAATTGTTCGTATTATTCGTCTGTTATGCACAGTACTTTCGAAATAGGTATTAAAAGGATCGAGTGCAATAATAGGTATAGTCGCCGGCGATCAGACATGAGTCCGCACAGACATACACGTGACGGCTGTTTACGTGCCGATCCAAGGCCGCTGCATACTGCGACGCGAATCTCACATTACCCAATAGAAAATCTCGAAAAACTCTTTGGATTTTTCGACGTCAATGCGGTTAAACAAATCGAACTTGTTCTAACTAATGACAAGTAAGTACGCGTCTTGCGTATTAAATGAATTTTACGTGGAAATTACGTCTCTTTATTTATTTGTATGTAAAAATAATGTAACATAATATAGGTCAACTAGTAAAGTTGGACTTTGAAATGTTTATCTACTGACTTTATTTGAGTAAATAAACACAATGACTCATTACGTCTAGAACTCGTAAATCATCAGTGTGACGCGTTGGAAACTATAAACATTTGGTCGATGAATTTTTATAAGGAACCCTTTATAATAAACTTATTGTCAATTTATGGCAGGATGTTTATCGCTCTATAAGTATAAAGACACTTTTTCAAGCCCATAGACGAACCTGAAAATGTTATGGATCACATACTTAGTACAAATTACACTGAGTGAACTATGTTCAGACCAGTTAGGTCATTATATTGACGCGAGCATCAAGGCTGTCTATAGCCGAGACCATCGACGTTATAATTTACGTATTTGTCAGTATACGTACCTATAGCCAATATGTTTTTTTTTATTGCGGGCCATTTAAAATATTTTGATATTTAGTTAACCTTTATGTAATCATATTGTACGTCGTATTCGTCGCAACTTTGGGGTAGGTAGGTAATATGAATATTTGATTGAAAGAAATAATAATTAAAGTAGCATTGGAATGTGCTTTGTTCATACGAATCGAAACCGCAAGCTTATATACCTAATTAATAAGTAGGTCTTGTTATTTACATTCCTACCAAAAAACCCACAGACTAACAAATTTTAACCTTTTTTCCGAGAGGAATATCTTTTGAAAATATACCCTACATGTTGCGGGTTATATGGGAATCATGCTCACTGAACTCCCCTCAGAATCTATCCAACGCATATGGGAAAATCCAGTGATCATGTGCGAAGTTGTGAACACGTTGGTACCGCCCCTTCGTACTCATTAATCTCGCAATTTCAATTTGCCACGTGATTGTATATCAGGATCCTAAAGACTTAACAGATTGTTAAACTTTGTGATTTTATTACATTTGTTATGAAAGCCGGTGTGAATAAATTGACGTAACGGTTGATCATTGCACACACAGTCCACTCGCAGCACTTTTGTAGGTTGCGATAGAGTTGTGCGTAAGAAGATATTAGCAATGGTTTTAAAAACAAACACAATAGCGCATCGCCTGCTTGGAACTCAAATCGCACGACGGCATTGTACCTTTTGACCCGGCATAGCCGCAATGCAGCACTCGCCGACACCACCGCGAACAACATTTTAGCTTGTTTACTACAATATGCATAATCGTATCTCTTGATAAACTTAATGTAACAGCACTAAAACGCACGCTACTTGGAATTGTTTTCGAATATTTTCAGCTGAAAAATCCTTGAACAATGTTGCAACCGATTGCTGAACCGAATTATGGATCGGGTTCACCTCGTGAGACATTTCAATAATGCTAAAGGTCGAACGCGTCAAACGAAGAAGATTGATCAGCTGACGAAACAATTCAAAGTCGCGTAAAACGAACGACGAGAGATAACGAAACATTTTGTTCAATAGATTCTTCCCGTCAACTGTTATTTTTGTAACCTTCGTGCCAAATCTGGAGCAAAGATCACCCGAGTGGAACATGTGATTCGCATTCGGTGCGCAATTAAGTACTGCCTTCAGTGGAAGAACATCGGAACCTGACTTAATGGATTGCTGACGGCGTTGAACACTGCTGTGATAACTTCTGTGATGAGTGAGCCAGACGGATATTTTTGTATGTGATTTATCAGTGCCCAGTACAAACCGAGTACAAAAAAAACGGAATAGAGAGAGTATTTATATATATATTGGAACGATGAAAGAGGAGTGCAAGTTGTGCAGTGTAAATGGATGGTGCGGCAGTACTCCAGGCACGACCGACTTCTCTATAAGTTCGCTGATGCGGCCGGCAGTCCACCATCCGGGGCAAATGGACCCACGCCACGATGCGGTTCTGCTCTCCGCATATCTCTTCAAATTAGGTGACTATCCATTGTATACGCTTCACGATTACTACTCGACCGTCGGTGAGTATCGTGCACTTAGACATAGAAATCGCACCCAAATTAACAAACCGTCTTAACTCTATTAGCTATGAAAGCATGCGAATGACCAACTAACCTCCATTTAAAAGCATGTTAATAATGTCCATAGAATATACATATTCTACAATTTACTCTATGTACAAATGCGAAGTACGTCTATTTAAAGATAGCTTATGGCCGTTTAAACTAACATTTCCTCTTCATAGCAGACATGTCGAGTCTGTGACGATTATCGGTTAATTCCGTGCAGACATGCTTTCAACAACTTGTTGGAATGTGACATCTTCATTTCTAAAATTCCATTACACTATCGCTATAATAAATTGCGTTTTAAGTTTAATCAACGACAAAATTTATTGTGATGAGTAGGTAACTTAAAAATTAATACAAAGTGAACGTAATCTACGTATAGTAATTGTATTATAATTCAACGAATAATAAATACGTAAATAATAATACCTAATTGAACATAATTTAAACGAGTATCACTTTAATGCTAAACGCTAAGTTGACTTTAGGCAATTTGCGTCATAGCTTCTTTGTTCCACAGTTAGGTCATTGTTTGAATAAATGTAAACACGATATGTCTATCTAGATACGAAGCTTGCCTTGTACAACGCTGAAGTATTTTTAACGGCTACGGCTATGTCATGCAAAGAAGCTACGAAATATTCATTTAGGTAAATGTTTGTTTTCTTCTTATTCTCTCAACTTTTAGGTTTACGATGCGATGCCGCGTTCTTGTTATTGTTTTTTGGTAATGATTTATTATGTTCATGTACATGTCTTGGCCTTAGCCGTAATAGGCATTTTTCAAATAAAATTTCAACCGCCTTGCTTCGTGCGTGGAGATGCCGAAAGTAGATATCTCCACCGCATGGCCACTGTGTAACAGTCTGTGTTGGAAGGGTTAATATGTACTTACATAGAATCTAAATGTCGGGAACTATTATACCGCGCAGAAGCCCCTATACCTACCTCATGGCATAATTATACCAATATTGTAGTAGTCAACATGTATAACGATATCGGCTGCGACCGAAGTACGGAGGTGCTTACAAAATGTTGCTGCAAGCTACCCATCCAAATACCGGTCGCCCCGACATTACTTAACCCAACCACTTCAAATTGTTGTTTTATGATTACGCAAATGTAATAGCTGCTGTGATATTCTAAAAGAACGACATGTTTTGTGATTTAACATCGTAAACCTAAAGTAGAGGTGTTAATTAGCCATTAAACTATATGAGCGTTTTTTTAGTAGCACCTCGTGCACCAACTTAGGCATTCGGATTCCCATAAAAGAAAGGAATGCATGACAGTGGGGCCCATTTAACCGATTCACAGGCGACATACGGCTTTAAGATGATTGAAACAAAGACGATTATGCAATGTATCAAGCCAACGTATGAAGTACGGTACACCTGCTTCGTACGCTAGGTTTTAAATAGACTTCATGATCTTTCCTCGAAAAAGATATACCTACGTGGTAAAAGTAAAGGATACTCGATAAGCAATTAAAAAGTACGTAGGTATCACGTACTAACTCTAAATTAGTTATGATTTTGTAAACTTATAAAAGCAGTCGCCTGTTAATCTTTATATCATAGTCACAAGGTGCAACATGTAGGTAGACAAACATCTACCTATTTATAGGTATGATTATATACCTACTTAAGTATTTTCAACGAAAGACAATCACTGAAATATTATGCAGTGAATTCACAACATAAAATCGTTATAAATTATGATAACCGATCTACCGTCAATATAAAGCACAGTTAGATAGAAAAACACCAACAGTACCGTTCCCCATGATTTAAAACATAAAACGTTGAGTGTTTTTCTCGTTCTCTTTGCACACTGACATTTAACTTTTTTGCATAACAAAGGCTCAAGTTCTACTTTGTTGACTGTTCTATTGTGGACTTCTTTATATGGAGTTAAATACCTAAACACTTAGCCGCACCGCAACGTGTATTATTAAGACATGTGTTTTTTACAAGATGAAGTCTCGCTTGTAATAATAGAACGAACTGCTTTGTAAAGTGGTGAATACAGATGGTTTGCTCAGATTAATCATACTACTGTTAAGTTTAGAGCAGATAACAATGAAGTTCGTGGCTACCTACAAAAGGCGTCATAGGCTTTTTTTTTGAGGAGAAATCTTTTTTAGATACGTATTTCGGGTTAGTGGGGATTTTTATCGACTAGATCCCCCTCGATGTCCATTTAGCTTCATTAAACGAGGATATTCAAAGATCTTGAAACTTGCGAACAGTGGTAGTTAAGTTTAGAAGAAAGAGAGACCGACCTCAGCTCAGTTACTACGACAACATTATTGAAACGGTTTATTTAATGTCAGTCTCTCATCGCAAATCGCAACATCTAAGGCAAATGAGCAATATATTATCTACAGTACGAAGAAGTTGTTGAAGGGGTTATGTCGGTAGTCTACTAATACCTATAGATCATATGCTGTCTAAATGTTTTAACATACCCATGTTTCTTGTCGATGTCTAACAGATTATCTATTCCATAGACGGCTTCATCTACGCTTCGCAACACGTAAATATTTCCAGTACTGTCGGCCGCGCCTGAGGTAGATCAGCTCAATGGATCAGTTACAGTTGACAAACCTATTTCAAGCGCTTCAATAATATCGTAATAAATTTGATTTAAATATCGAATGTAACTAGGCATGTGATTGGCGACCTCGCGCAGGTCCGTGAGCGAATCCGGACCGATCCGACCTCACACCAGACTAGCTCTTTATCTATTGCTGTTACCTTATTTATAGCTGCAATTAAATTCCTTTGCAACTTCGCTGCTATGAATTATTATTAAAAACGAAAAGTTTTTATGTCGCTTATATGATTGGTATTACATAGTCAATATTCCAGGTTGTTGGTACTTACTAGCTCGACTCCTCGTCTTGGGTTAGATTTCTGAACGGTAGGCAGCTATTTTTACATATATTTTCTGAAGGCATGTTTCCAATAATCTTCCTATTTATATTGGATAATAGTGCTCCTGCTCTGGCAATAGTTAAAATACATTAAATATCTATAGATATTGTAATAAGTTAATTCATGCTTTCATTGTTGTATCACTGAGAAAAGTTTTTTAATATCGATTTTCGTCGAGGTTACATGAAACCATCTCAATTGGGCTTTATTCAAAATTATCTTCCAACCCAATATCACTTGGTGCAAAAACTGAATGAGGATTTGTGAAAAATCAAATGAAAAAAACTGAAATAGCGCACATAGCTATCTGACTGAAGTGGCAATGAGCGAGCCACTTCTTTAAAGAAAATAGAAAGGTCCTCAAATAGTAATGATGCTAAAGAGAAATGTAGAACTGCAATTAATACTGTAGTACCTACTTAAATATCTTCGTATTTTCCTCAGTGAAAGATAAAAGAACAGAGTGCCCAACAGGTTTTGATAACATCACAATTCTGTATGTGGCGATTATGTCGTTGATTTCTCATTTATATAGTTCATATTGGTGTTAAATTTTTGGGTGTTCGAACTTCGAGTGTTCGTTATTCGTGAAATAAAAGAAATCGTATAAAGTAATATAATATAGGATTTAACAGTATTCATAACTGTATTCATTTACGCATTTGAAGCGGTAGGTAGGTATTATAAAGTTTTTTTTTCACAAGTTTTTCCTGTAGCTCGCACTGCAATAAAATACAACCAATCAATGTAAATTATCAAGTAAAACGCGCTGTCGGTACCTAAACTAAACGCTGTCTAATATAATATTGTTCAAACAATGTCGCCACCGACATCAGTGCCTGGAGCTTTAATGTTTAATGTAAGTGTTGTACAACGACCATGTTGTATGAATTGTACAGGCGAACGTAACACTTAAAGTTGGTTTCAATTTATTTTAGGTACATTTGCGGTTGAGGATATGAATTGACATTTATTGTAGTTGTTTAGAATTCTTTGGTCTGTCGGTGAAATTTAGGGTCTGTCCACATTCATCGATTTGGAAATCAGACTAAGCCGATTATAAAAAGCTTTTTTTAGATATCCATAAATAACAGTAAGAGCGAAATGCCCGTCGCCACCGATCGGTGTAGATTCAGTAGGTACATATACCTAAGTAAGTAAAATTAAATACATATTATGCTTTTGTGTATGCACCTTGACTAGCCTTGCATTAATTGTTGTGGAAGATAAATGCACTCCGTTGATTTTATTATGTTCATTCGACATCGATTAGCACTTGATAAACTGTACTAACCTTGAGGGTTGTCGAATGACGTCATGGAAGTTCCCGTGACTCATTCTCTTCCCGTTTTAGCTGTGAGTAATCCTGTTGATGTTGCAAATGCAATGTACAAACGCATTGTCCGTAAAAATACGGTCCTTTATCGCCATGAAAAAACTATGACGAATCCAGTAAACACTTATTTGTAAGTTCTAAGAATAGTCGTACGGAAAACACGAAATATAATGTTACTGGGAACAGAATTCTTTTTAGTCTTTACATTTTGTTTAGTGAATTATAGGTAGCTTTTTTTATGTGTTTCAGTTGGTAGTTGTGGGTTGTGTCTTATATCAAAGGCAGAGTGATGCTGTATGCACGTTTTTTTATATTAAATCAATAAAAACAATGATATTTCCGAAACTTTTAATAGAACTGTTAAAAGTATAACACGAAATTGGGTTCTATCTTCATTACTGTTACTTTTGTCCCTTTCTACTTCACGCTGCTCGTCTATTGTCGTAAATGTAAACGTGTGTAGGTAACCATTGCCGCGTGGTGTAAAGTTGAACCGCTTCCCAACTTCCAGTTAGTGCCGCCGTGAAGCGCCTGTTTGTTAATTGTTAATAGGTATAAAGGGATGTACAATGGATAGTGTTTCAATGATTGGTCGAACTACATTTTTGTTGATAGTTGGCTGAACATAAAATAAACATTTTTTAAAGTTTTTTTTTATGTTAGTACCTACATAGTATCTCAATGTGTTAGACAATCTCATCATACCTAATATGAAGTTGCCAAAGTTGAAGTTGAAATAAGTTGGTAAAGGCTTTACCATAATACCTAATGATTTATAAACAGGAAGCTGTTTATTCCGGCCTTTTCTCTTGATTTTCATACTTATTTTATAAAATCTCATCAAAAAATAATTAAGAAGGAGTACCTAAATTATATCTAATGTAGGTATGTATATCTACATGATAAAATTATATAATTCTCATATAAATCAACCGAATACCTATGTTAACACCAACACCTCGCATATTTAAATTCACAATTTTTAATACACAATAAAACTAAAATTCCATCTAATACATTTGAATAGTATTTAATATTGAACGGATTTCGTACAAACAATAACTCAAATTCGCGTCCCAGTCATACAATCTAATACGTGCTCAGCAATCTAATCCATACACTAGCAAGGGGTTGATTACTCATATTATACAATTAAGGTTTCAGATAATGCGCAGCCCCTCACAACTGCATGTTCCGGCCGAACTTCCGTTGCGTCTCTACAAATTAATTGAGTAAAACTAACAATTTGATCAAGCTAAATATGTTGTCGACATATTTATACTTAAAAGATAATATAAATAAGTACCTATCCTTTGATTATTTATTGTTAGGTATATCTTCGCATGCGCTTAGACTAGATGGGTACCTTCCGCGGACTTGTAAACGAGTCCTCTCGGTACAAACATTGTCTTTGACATACCTACAGATAGTTGCACTTTTCATTCACAATAGCATCCTTGTATCTAACTACACACTACGATATTAATTTCTCGCATTCACGAAGCTTTTATTTTAAAGAAGCGCGGTATCTGGCAAGCGACGACCTAGGTATCAATAAAAAAATTAAGCAAGTAGGTATCATTATTTATGTTTACTTAAAACCAGAGATGTTATGGATATCCGTAACCGTAACCGTATCCGCTAAAAAAGTTTCGGATAATTTCGGATAATTGCGGAGTATAAATAAAAGACCTAACGACAGGTTTTTGTTTCACCCACTCACGCGCCATGTAAATATTGCATATTTGTTTGTTATT
>DWJQ01000458.1:0-14289 GCA_018248915.1 Hesperia meskei straton | reverse complement strand
AAGTATATTTCTACATAAATTTTTATTTTTATCAAATTTCATAGTTTATTTTTCATTACGGAAAGTACCCTATTATATTCAAACTCACACATACCTACTTACCACAGCACAATCGAAATTCTATCCACTTTTTAACCGACTTCAAAAAATTAGGATGTTCTCAATTCGATTGCATTTTTTATGTGAGTGACTTCATAACATTGTACTGGTGAACCTGAACTGGGTGATTTTTATATTAGAAAATTGGTGCATATCGTATGGTCTCAATTTCAATTTCAGCGTCAATTGACGAGTAGTTATTTTGATTATCTACATATAATAATGCAAGTTCGACAACTTTAATGATTTTCTCATTTTACTACTTGTCGATGTGGAAGTTTGTCGTCGTCCGTGCTAAAAATAAAAACGTAACTTAAAAAAGCAACTACAAACCTACCGATTTTATTTTACTGTGGCACAAGTAACAAACTTGTGCTTGTATCTATCTTACTTGAATAATGGAATAAACTTAACGGTATTGGCTTTCTACGCAATCTCCACTACTGTTCTTTTGCGAGACCCAGCGTTCGTTGCGGACATTTCTTTGAATTATCAATGAGTCATACGGCATAGGTACCTACTTACTACCAAATGTAGCTACTGCGGTACGTTGAACTGTCGATACAGAAAAATGTAAGTATAGTAAGTATGTACTTTTTTAATGGAATTAAGGTAGTATACAAGCATACAACCTCATCCATCCGCTACCGTCGATGACAGCTGTGATCAACACAGAACAAGACTCAATTGGGTACTAGGACGGTTAGGTAGTAATGGTTAGTCCAGTTAGCCTAGGTTAGAGTTATAGGTATGAGGACTGAAGCATGGACAATATTGGACATGTTTAAGTTTTAATAACTATAATTAGTTAGGTACCTACTGTTAATTAATATTGTTATCTTGTTAGTTGTTGTTGCTACTAGTCCAGTTAGTAATTCACACAGATGTGTTGCTGGTCTTTCTACAGCTTTCTAAGCTGATTTCTAGTGCTGACGTCTAGTGCTTATTGAGTTTGGGCGGTTGGGCGTATAGAGTTGGTTAGAAGCTTGGATCTACATAAATTAAAATGTGATAACTTTTGGACAGAGCAAGAAATATTGCCTCGTCTTGGCAACATTTTACATGACAATGTTTTTGGTGGGATATAATTTACAGCAATGTGAAATATTATATTGTAATTTATATCTTACTTTTCTACATTGCTCTTATAAGTTTTATCTATTCTAATAAGTAATTTAAAAAATTATCTTGTAAGAAAATGGTAACTGCTTTTAAATAGGTCCCAATCGCCGTGAAAGCGATAGCTCATAGCACTTTTTATGATAGTATAGTATGGTTTAGCTGGTAGATTCGTACCCAGCTAAGTAGCCTGACAAAATTTATAAGCACCATCGCTGATGAACCCAGACAACGTGGTTTGAGTGTCTTACGTGAGCGACGAATACGA
This sequence comes from Hesperia meskei straton, assembly GCA_018248915.1. Lineage (NCBI taxonomy): Eukaryota > Metazoa > Arthropoda > Insecta > Lepidoptera > Hesperiidae > Hesperia > Hesperia meskei. The sequence goes on along the minus strand of DWJQ01000458.1, from coordinate 12,803 downwards.
CGCGACGCTACGCACCACTATACGATGCTACACGCGACAATGAAAATGACAGTGACAGTCGTAGACTGTCACATAGGACACAAGTAGGGATAACGTTGATTTGATCGCTTATGTCAAAATCGCAACGTCACGTCGCGTCGTTTTCGTCGCTCATCGTTGGATATTATGTATACGGAAAATTTTGACGTATTTCATGTACAGTGACAGCTAACTAAAACGTGTTCCTTAATTCTAAAAACTTACCGACAACAGTAAGGTACACCCTCCTCACCAACGGAGGATGTGTGGAGATCTGACACTCGTAGTATCCTTCGTCTCTTTCGCTCACATACTGAATGAGCAGGCGCCAATCATTGGGGTGTTCGAAAGCCAACGAGTAGCGAGAGTCCGCTGAATAAGTATGGCGGCCGAAGGAGAGAAGATGAAGCTCTTCGCCACGTCGACGGACCCAGGATATCTGAGGAATAAAAAATAATAGGCTAAAAATCTAATTTATTTTTAAACAATCAAGGAGGTATGCATAAAGGTACTATATAAGTATATAGTAAGCTCTTTAGGTGCTAAAACAATTCAAAGCATACAATATATTATAATGTTAGTCTCCTAATAAAGTTTGCTAAGGTTCCCCTGTGAAGTTTGCCAAATCCCGCTTAACATCCTAAAAGACAAAGCTCCTTCGCAAAATGGCGGAAGAGTAAAATTTTGCGTACATAAGTGTATTAGCAAAATACGATACACTTTCTGTTAACTTTTGACTATTCAAGGCTAGGTCCGGACTCTTGATGCTTTGAGAAGCTGAGATTGTAAGCATTCAATTTTTTTGGATTCTAATTGGCAGAATACAAACATCTTTGATAACGTTATGAAAAACACGTACAGTTAATCCTTGGAAAATTACAAGTGCAAAGGTGATTTTAACTTGTACTCTACGTTCGACTAATACGTTCAAACTTCAAACCACAAGGTCCTTAGTATTAAAGCACTCTTGAATAAAACAGACTATAAACCGACTAAACCTTTCCTAGATATTTTCATTTTATTAAGTACCGACTACAAGTGCACTGTAAAATAATTTCCTGAGGGAATTCTAAGGATTAAATTCTTTCCTATTGTTAATGTTTGACCACTCATTACAATGCAACAATAATTATTTGGCACGATTTAAATATTTCGCAGAGAAGTAATAAGGTAATTGAGCTAATTTTAATTATTATAATGATTTATACCATCATTGCAAGTATCGAGATATCACCCCCACACCACACTATAAATCAACGAAGCCTGACTCACGCTATCGAAGATTTCTACACCGCTCGCAAATACGTATACTAGTTCTGACCTTGAATCAGACGGAGTCCGGTCGCTCCCCAGGCATGTTGTCTCGCCTGGTGAGAGACCTTTCTTAGAAAAACTTGAAAATATCAATGATAAAATAGTTCAATATAAAGCTTCAATAATTTCAATTCATTAATAGTACACTACCAGACACGAGTATTTCCGCATACCCGAAGAGACCCTAAACATACCCCATCACGCTACTCCAGTAGGTACGATAAGGTGGTGCTGTTATAGGCCAACTTAAGTGTTGGAGGTTTTTATGCTACACGAAGTTATTCATCATCATCATTATCATCATCATCTCAACCCATCACATAACCCACTATTGCGCACGAGTCTCGTCTCAGAATAAAAAAGGCGGCCAAGTGCGGAATGGCAGACGTCACAGATCTTTGCGTTTTTGAGAACTCTCCGGCATGCTGGTTTCTTTCCTCACGATGTTTACTTTCACCCCAAATTCTTAAAAAAGCAAACACTTAACTGCAAACAAGCAGCTGGGTGTGCCCTGGGATTCAAACTCGGATGCCCCGAGTAGGAAGCTGAATTCTTAACCACTAGGCTATTACCACTTCTTACGCTGAAGAAGAAGATATTAGACATATCTGAACAACTGCTTCCTAAATATAATAACCTATAACTACTTTCTTTGCAAAGCTCGGGAGCGTTCAAGAAATATTGTCCACTAGCTAATAGTTTCATATACCTAGACAGAATGAAGTTAGGAATTATCGAAGACATAACTTCTCGTGTTCCCACGTCTGGTGTCGACTCCAAGTTCTACTGAGTTAAAACAGCTGTGGACCCAATCGATCGATAGTTGTACGGGTTACACTTAGCGTAATTTCTGGAGTCTCTTTGCTACGGAGGATGCTGTGCTGTTTATTCCGATTATTGTCTATAACAATAAATAGTAACAATGTTAACGCATTCTTACTTGTAGCGAGTGGCATGGACAATATAAATGACGCATCATTAAAGTTTTAGGTTGACAAACTTCCATGGCTTAGCTAATATCTTGTCACTAATATTTTTCTAGGGAAAATTTTCTGTTGCCAATATATGTACATCGGTAGTACCAAGAGTATTACTGGTGCGTTATCCAGCAAGAAAGAAATAACTGGTTTTTTTCTTAAGTTAAAATTGTTAAAATGAATTTCCGTACTCGGTTGTCAGTTCACCTTTCATTAATCCGAAGCGAACCAACGCTGCATAATACCTGAATTAAATTAAAGCAACTTCATAGTTCTGAGAATAACTTGAAAGTCTTTTAAGCCGCTTATGGGTTTAAACTAATTAGATAGAAGGTCTCCGAACATAAGAGTATTAGCAAACTCTTGATTTAATCCAATTTAGTAGCCAATGCCTTTATCAATCTATATTCTGTATCTATCTATCTATATATTCTTGTATTCTATACTAATCTCAGAAATAGCTGAACGGATTTTTATGGAACTTTCGGTGGGAGATAGAGGAGGCTGTGGAGCAACATATAAGCTACTTTTTATTCCGGAGTTCCCGCGTGATTCCCGATCCTATATACCTAAAAACTCCTATGTACAAACGAAGTCGCGGGCAACATCTAGTAGAAAATATTCATCACCCAACTGTAATAGCATATCTCGACCCCTTGAATATTGCGTTGCAAATTGAGAGAGGGTTGGATCAAAATGTACTCAATAACATGAGAATCGCAGCCTAGTGACCTGAAAAGCGTTGGGTCCCGATTCCGATTTCCGGTAAGGCAGACTTTTACGAGATATACAAATATTTGTTATCGAATCGTAGACAAAGTAGGTATTTTTAACGAGTAGGTTATGGTCAGCGATTTTAGAAAAATAATAACCTGTTTTGGAGCGGCAACTCAAACAAAGCTTGGTACATTTTATTCGAAAAAAAAAGTTAAAATAAAATAGGCTTATATTAATTGTTATAATGTATGTTACCCGCGAAACAGGGGTAGAGGTGAGGATGTGGAAGGTGAGGGTAGATAAGTATGTACCTTAGTTTTTAAAAAATCTGTTTATTATTATTTTTTTAATGGTAGTGCTTGACAAAGATCCCACCTGATAGCAAATCGCGATGAAGTCCCTAATTCTGAGCGCACTTACTTGAATAATGCCTATTCATTCTCCTCTTGAAGACTCTAAAACGTTTACGGAAACGCTGACGCAGGCAAGTTGTTCCAATCCTTCGCGGTCCGCTAACGAATCATGAGGCGAACCACAATATTTGTCTCAAGGAGAGGTTTACGTCAACTTTTAAAGGGAATTAAGCAAGCGTTAAGAATTTTATTTTTCTACGAGAAAAATCGTCTAAATTAACGAGCGAGCAACAGGTTTCAGATGCTTGTTGTTAATCGCCAACCAATTAAATTTAAGTCCTTAGTGTAAGTTTTATGCGATTTAAAATACATAGAAACAAAAAAAAATTAATATTTTTTCCATTGCAGTGTATTTAGGTAATGAACAATCAAATAAGGAAAATTTCAGTTAAAAAGCAAACTTTGTATTAGGCTTTGGTGAATTTAACAAATAAATCGTCTTCAACCCGTTAATGTATCTTACTGAAAATGGATATATCCTTATAACTGAAGAGTTGTAGTGGCCAAGCAGTCAACCAATGTTAGAAATTTTTATACATCTGAAGGCTTCCGAGAAACCTGACGGCTTTAGGAACCTTCTCAAGCTATCAAGAGATTTTTGCCTCTAGCTGTTACCCATACGACAATAGACCACGCCTCCTATACTTTAAATAATCGATCATACACATCAAGTAGCAAAGTTATTTTATGATAAGTCAATAGGTAGAAATCTTAATCTGCAGAAATAAACACTTATATCACACGACAGAACAAAAAAACCCTATAAGTATTATACAATAAAGTATATTATGAAACAACTTGAGCACAGAAGGTTTTTCGCTAACAAACAGATTTATCTGACAACCGAGTAATTAATTGCAGTCGTCTTTACGAGCGAGACCACAGAATTCAGTAATAAGTTAGCCAGCCTAGAAGAATTATGTTGCGCGTTTCATCCCAGAAATTAATTTTGTTCATTCCTTGTAGCACGTATTAAAATTAATGTAACAGACTTAATGGGCTTTCATGGTCGACAAAAATTCTGTGGGTCACGAACGTGATATATCTATAGAATAAATGAATTGTCCTGAAAAAACTATTAATTGTTTTGAGCTTGTTTACAAATAATTGTGAACAATTAAAATAAAGCAACTAACCAAAACCATAATCCTGAACAAGGCGTTAAAATTTTATTTAAATCATTTTTGTAACTAGACAGTCGACTTGCATGCAATCTACACCTACCTATAATAACAGATAAAACGAGTTATTGACTAATATAATTTGTATGGGAAATAACATAATATTATTTTTAACATAGAATGAATAAATAAAAAATAAATATTGGTACTTACAGTCTTTTCACCCAAATCATGTATCCTACAATGCAGATAGACGCGACTTCCAAGCTGCGCAGTCACGTTGTATGATGACGCATCGTCTTCGAAGAACGGCAGAGGCTCAGTCGTGGTAGTAGAAATATCTTCCTCATTATCCTCGTATACTTCCGTGAAGACTTCGTGCCAGAACGGACCATGTATCACTTTCTTGTCACCGGTCATGAAACCTGCAGAAGAATTCATTACTATAAATAACTTCGAGTTTTATGTGAGTAACAAAAAGTAAATAATATCCAAAAAAGTGTGTATATGTGTAGTTATACATAAGCAAATACTTAATATGTTATAAGTAACTACTTGACGTAACAAAAAAAGCTTAAGATATTATCATCTCGTAAAATTCAATGTAATATTTATTGGGTGTAATTCAAACGGTTTTTTTTGTTGTTTTTAAGACCCTAAGTCTAAGTACCAAATAAAATACATGATTAAAAAAACTATTCATTTTATTAAATGCGTCCTAAAGTAAATCATATTGTGATTCAAAAATATTATTTTTGATTCCCAAAATAGATTCAATGAATGGTTACCAAATAATGTGTTACACGAAGTGCGAATCCGCCGGTTAGGTTGGACTGTATTAGAACCACGCGGAAATAAGGGACCCCCGCGGGGGTCCCTTCGACAATCCTACTAATATTATAAATGCGAAAGTTTGTAGAGTGAGTGTGGGTGTGTGTTTGTTGCTCTTTCACGCAAAAACTACTGAACGGATTTTCATGAAACTTAGCAGTAATATAGCTTAGACGTCGGAATAAGATAATTAGTTAAAATTTATAGAGATTTTTGAAGGGACTGGTTTCCCGAAGCGAAGCGAGGGCGGATTTACTAGTTTATTTATACACTTTGTGCCCTGACAGGTAGTGAATTTTAAAAGCGTTCATATAGCATTTTTAGTGTAGTCAATACTAGAAAAACTACAATTACTTATTAATATTTTAGGAAACGTAATTTGGTGACCATTTATCCATTTTGGTAAACGTTTCGAATTTTATTGGTAGTAAAATAGGTACATTTTTGGGCGGCCTTTAAACACAAGCCCAAATAAATTAACAAAATCCATTGATGTTATTATAAATATTCGCGTTATTTACATAATCAAAAATGCTACAACTTGTAAAACATTTCGCTTTTGATACAAATTTGCGGTATAAACAATTCGTGATGTTTTAACACGCTCTGTATTTTAATAGTTGATGACGTGTGAAACAATAAAAATTATATAGAATTCAGCGTTAACAACGAAAAGTTCGGAAAATAAATGAACGTCGATAAATTGGTTTATTTTATTTAGATAGGGGACTCTATAGCCGACAATAAATAAAATATGACTATTTTTAGGTTAAGTTTATTTAATTATATACCTACTACCTACACAGTTGACATATTATCTTGTTATAACAGATGTATAATAATATTTAAATAATTTATTAATTTTTTAAATAAATAGGTGACTTACAATAGGTACCATGAGTAGGTGATATTACCTATAGCTATCGATAATAATCGCTGTATGAATAAGATGGGCAAAGATGTTATTTATAATTAGTAGACATCCGCTAAGAACGGATTTTGACTTATTCTATATATTATCTAGTGGGATAAAGTAGGGTTTGAAAGTTTGTGTGAAACAACCTCGATAAGCAGACTATAAAAATTCGTCTTTAGATTATTAATTATAAATAACGAAATGCCCGTATCAATTTCTTTGAAAAAAAAACCTCTAAGGACAAATTGTTAGGCATGAAAGTTTGCTTAGTTTGCTTGGGTTTTGTTTGGTAGTAGGGCCTAGAGCTCACCCGGGGAAGTACCTACCACCGCCCGCCACGGTACTTAGTACCATTCCTACCGTGTAATTGTTTTAAGAACAATTGTGTTCTGGATAGGAAGGTGTGGAGCCGGTTACACTTTTTTAGAGGCGACCATCTCAGTCCTCAGGGGTAGCAACGCATCTGTGACCGAATTAGAACGAGACTCATACTAACAATAACTAACTTGACTTTTACTAACATTAACTAACAGGACTAATTATTATTACTAATAAGTAGTCCCTGTCCTCACACTTATTAAATTAACAAACTTACCAACTAATAATCTAACACCATCTACTAACTGGAGTAACCATCCTAATCCCTTTGAGTCTAGTTCTAGGTCGGTCACAGCTGTTGTTATGGGCGGCAGCGGAAGGGTGGTGCTGCATGCTCGTTTGCTATCTTAATTCCATAAAAAAAAACAAAAATACTTCCACGCGGGCCAAGCCACGGTCAATACATTGCTACTCACATTGTAGGTACATAGAACAGTAACAGATTTTTGTTTAATAATTTATTTGTTTTTTTCTACACGAATTCCATGACCAAAACAGAATTTCCTTTTCACGTTATTCAAGCGAACCCATCGTTCTCGAGTGTTTGCCGTGTACACACGGTCTAGAGTTTTCACACTTTTTGACAAACACATTAAAATTAAACGTAAAAATATCCATTAAATGACAACGTTTACTGTTGGGGATGTAAAAATTTTTTCCTCGAAACGGAATGAGATAATAATATGGAACATCAACTAATTAGAAATCGACGTGAAAAATTTTAGATATTTTTTATAAGAGACAAGGACGGACCCCATTCCACCATAATTAAATACGTACATATTTATCAGAACAGCTGAAATGCATCTCGTCAGAAGTTAAATAGGAAAAGATATTATAAAAAAACTATTTAGTCCCATTAAAAAGTTATAAGGTAATAAAAATAGAGAGTAAAATTGAACCCTCTTTTTTTAAAATCGGCAGATGATTCGACAATAGTAAACGCTACGACAAATAATTCTAACCGGTCGTACGGCCGAAATTTTCACGCTATCTGTGATTTTTACAGCACAATACAACACGTTTTAATTGACGTGCTCAACAATAAACGAAATCCAAATAGTCCATTGAAATTTGGACTTTTGAAAAGTGAATTCAATCCGTTTCTATTATTCGAATGTTCGAACATGTCGAAACTAATTGTAAAAGTTTGCTTGTTTACTGTTTAAAATTTGCAGAGAAGATAATACTTTAGTAATTTGACTTGAACCTCGGTCGGTTCCAAGGGTTTTTCCCGTTCCAACGTTCGATTCCTGGCCAGGTGGATGTTTGTCGCGTTGAGTTTATTTGTATTTTGTAGTGCTACAGTTTAAGTTAGCCGAGCGTCTTTGTTCTGTCTGTCAGTTTCACGCCACTTTCACACGCCCTGTCTTTGGCAGCATGCAGGTTATCATGTAGGTTGGTGTCCAAACGAGATAGAATTTGGTCGGTCTACCGGTTGAGTTGGATTGCGGCTTCTTGGTCGCTTGTCTTCAACCTTAACAACAACATAGCTCAATTTAGCGTATTCAATCCCACCTTAATCCAACCTTGATGTCAAATGGTAGCGTAGTCTTAAGGTAACGCGTGCTAACTTAGAAAAACCTATTCACTTGATTCTTCCACTCTTTTCTATTACTTATTTCTCAACAGACATTTTAATTATGTTTAACGACAAGTCCGAGGAAACAGTATAGCACCGTCCACCGCATCATTGCCTCTCACGGTTTAACTTAAAATCTCATTATGGAGCGGGCGACGATGCGTCCAAGTTTATACTTACGACTACAGCGGTTGGACAGCTTTTAAAATGAATTTAAAATATGGTGCTCGGAAATGTTCCTAAAAAAATATTTTTCTATATCGATATATCAATCGTTAGTGCAGAATTTTAAGTGAGCTTAAAATGCTTTGAATAATGGGGCTATGTTGATTGTAATATTTCTTTCCCTGAAATGAGATATTTTGCCCCAAAAAAGTAACTTACAACTTACAAGTACCATGAACCTAATCGAACTTCTAATTTATTAATCAATTTTAAATCGTATTTAAAATTTATAATCTCATGCTTAGGTAACAATAGGTAATACTTTTAGCTTTTTTATGTGTAATCCATAAGCCTATTAATGAGACCTTTATGACTTGTGATGACGATGATGATGAAGAATGCATACCTACGAGGAAGCCCAATTGCTGTAGCGAATTATATTTGCCATCCGACTCTGCAGTGAGTCCCGTAACTAATCTTCAAAGTAAACAAAGACATGTCAGCCAGTCTCAGTGAGAAGCTGGTATTTCTCGCTTCATTTTTCACTCCGCCTGAAGTTTAATATCAGCTTTAAGACGCCATGTGTTATTAATGGACACTAGCGAGCTGTGATAGAAAAGCTACTTTCGCAATAGACTTCAGCCCAACCTTGTAATTTAGTTTGGAAGATTTTAATTAGTGCGGAACAAACTCTTTCATTGGCTTCAGGAGTTTTAAAACGCTTAAAGGAATTATATCACAAATTGACTCATGAAAGCGTCTTATAACAGCGTAATGTTTGTTTATTTATATGTGTTTGAAATAATCTTAGTGGGGATCATATATAATGCCATTATATTATGACTCTTCGTTTACACATAATTACCCTAGTACTACCCATAATTCCAAGTATATCAGTGGATTCTGATGTTAAATTATCAGAATAAGTTTCTTTAATAAATATTAAAAGTTCATAATCAGGATTCAATTTTATTTATAATAAACGTCATTAATTTCGTTCACTATCGCAGCTCATAATTCTCCCAGTTCTGGCTGGCTAAATGCCGATTGGTGGACTTCACACATTTCTGGGTTTGCGAACTTTCCAGCATGAATGAATTTGGTTATTAGTCCAGAAATATTAAAATCAATTAGTAGAAATATTTAAAGTAGGTATCTATATCTATCAGCAAGATATGATGATTTCTAAAATTTCCTTTAAACATTGAAAAATATTATTACAGTAAATTTCATTCTATTGTTATAGCATAACACACTTACGTAAATTGAAATTCTACTTGAACCTGTAACAGAAAAGAAATAAATGTGTCCTTTCCTAGAATTCGTCGGGTTATCCGGACTTGGATCTAACTGAATATGCAAAACGTAACCATTGTTGAATTTCATTGTTCCTTACTATGTTTACTGCAAGGGTTATTGCAAGTTTTACATTTCGAGATTCATTTATCATGATCGTATCCCGTAATTTTGGCTTTCTTCTCTTAATGTGAGGAATACTTCTCGCTCTTTTGGGAACGCTAAACTAGAACGAGAAAACACTCACGATCATTTTTTTTTAATTAAGTGATATTTATTTCTAATATATTCATAAATTCCCATAAATGTCCACGCCGCGCTTCGTTATTCGTCGCTTCAATAAATTACCTACTACCGTAAGTGGTCTTGGAATAAGAAGCGGCAAGAAGAACTACTTTTTCCTACTTATAGTTACAGATTGCACTTAATGTTACTAAGGTACGGTTAAGTTTTATAAAGTCATGTCCAAGCTGTTTTATTTTCAGATATCAGTTTTCAATTAACATTTCCGTCTTTCGATTTAGTTGCATGAACAATTAGATACTATTTAATATATTATTAACATAGGAAACAAAGCTCATAATATGTTAGTTGCTATTAAAACGACTTCCGTATGGAACGCGTACTAATTCGGTCAAAGATGTGATCTACCTTGAAGATTTAAAAAAAGATAACTTCCCTTGAGAATTTAAATGTTATTTGACCGAAAATAAATCGGTGATACTTTTCATATTCGTAATGTCCATGAGTGGCGAACCATAAACCATCAGCTACACAATAGCTACTTTATATTTACATATAAACACTATATGTGGCGGTATAACGAACTTAACATTGTGTATATTTACGTTATTCTCACTATGACTGCCAGAGAACGCACCGAAAAGTTGGACACGAGCCTCTTTTATAATGTATGTAAGCGAATTTGAGAAAGGAGCAACGTTTCCTGATATGTTGCCACTGGGAAATCACAGGTGAGTCATAAATAAAATCATCTTGACTTCGAGATTAACTCTGCTTGACGAATGAATGTTCTTTTATGTTAAAGCACAGAAAGGATCAGACAAACTGTCTGATGGTAAGTGGTCGCCATCATCCATGGACCTCAGCTACACCAAAGGTATCACCGACGCGTTATCAACCAAGAGAAGGGCAAACTGGCTTCAAGACCTCTGCCGGAATCCGTCAAGTCAATTAGCGGTTGACTCAATCAAGCACGTGGTAGCCGGATCAAAATTCTATCACCAGTCAGAAGTACTTTCAAGAGTAAACAGGATGGTACACGCATAGTCCAGCACTTCTGAAAAGGCAATGGTACCATAACCGATTCCGATGTTAAGCAATCATTTTCCGTTTTGCATCACGAGCAGTGGAGGTCGACTCATACGAGATAAATGCGACCCTTTTCACCCCAAGTGAATATTTGCAAAAAATGTTACTATACCTATGCTTCAAAAATCAAATCAGGCATATCTCATAATTCACCCAAAGCTTTTTCAGAGCTCAGGTACATCGGAAGTCTTAAAAATATTCCACATAAATAAAGATACTAATATAACAGAAGAAGTTTCGAAAGCAGAAAAGTCTGCGTTAAGCTAAAAAATAAGGTTCTAACTGCTGACTTACCTGGATGACTTGATAACTCAGTAACCTTAAATTCAGGAACTCAGAAACACACATAGAAATAGAATAGCCACACAATTAGCTAACATCTGTTAGAGAAGGGAAACCTCTATAGCAAGCAGAGAATTGGACGCACATCACAAAGTCATCAGGAATGCAAGTTGTGCTAATGGATGCAAGACCATTTAACGCCGGCAGACAAGATCGTTGAAACGCAAAACGGAGTGCTTTCCACTGACAAGTAACACGAATAAATTTACAACAAGAAATGTCTTAAGAACTTTTAGAAGAAAACTGTGCCAGTGTTGAATATTGTAACGATCAAAGTATTTAGAATATATTAATCCTGCTACTTCAAATGCTGCTACTTCAAATCAAACAACTTGCGTGCCCCAGATATGAAAATTCAATACTCGGGCAGGTCAAATATATATTTTTAATATTACATTATTTAATATTAATTAATTCATAACATATTTCCTATGCTATTCAGCAGGACGCACCACAATCGTGACGTTTAGACCTATGTATGTTAAGTTAAACAGCACTTTTTTTTCTAATATTTTTTTCTTATAAGGTAATGCTTGACAACCATCCCACCTAATGGTAAGTGGTGATGAAGTCATAGTGTTGAGCTAACGAACTTAGATAAAGTCTATTCACTCTCCTCTTTTTCCTCTTCTATTTATTTTAGGCCAGCAACTCGTTGGCGTTTCTTCCACTGTCTGACCACAAATTCCTAGGGACGATGCTGATGATTAAATACAAGACCCATTAGCTTACTGTACATTACAACACAAATATGGTCGTCTCCGTATATACCGTTTTAAACCGAAGTTCGTCTTCTGTTAAAAATATATTTTTGTACTAAAAATATCGCAATAATATTCAAGTCAGCAAGGCAATAATAATTGGTAATGATATATAGAAGGTTTAAATTAAATTTCACTCAGATGAAAAGAAATGCGAAATTTAATAAAGTAGTTGTTTCAGTCGAGATAAGACATCAGAGAGACTGAAGCGTTCCACATTTTTCTTCAGAAGTCTTGAAACAATTTCAATTTCAGTTTATTTTTCTGAAATAAAGGTGTCTAGCCTATTATCGACTTATTGCAAGATGCAAAGTCTCTTTCAGTACCTAAAATCCATATATGTAGCATACACTGACGTTTAGATAGATTGGGAATGCGAAAGAGCAAAACATATGATATGTTTTGCTCTTTCGCATTTCCATTATGTTACATATGATACACGTATAGAGCGAGATATGTAGATAGACGAAACCAATTTTTAGTCGGCATAGCGGGCTTAGCGGGCCTTGTCAAAAATTGTTCCTCAATTTTCTCAAAATACTTAATTTAGTTTTTACATTTCGGTGTGGAATAACGTCCTTTGTAGTGTTAATTAGTGATGGTTACTTGTGCGGTACCTGGATGTGACTCCTATAAATAT